>VXCM01006030.1:0-29073 GCA_014773175.1 Lucifuga dentata
AACTATTAGCAGGAGAAACATGGATTTTTAAGGTGGGTGTATCACTTGAATATTTGGTTTTGAAAAATTAAGAGATTTAGCAAAATATCAGGAAAGCTGAGTAGTATGCTTTGGGAAATGATTGTCAGTAACATAACATGTATGAAAACTGATTAGGCTCAAACATGCAAAATGGGTGGTATGGTCCTTTAAAATACTTCATTATCAATATGCAAAATAAAAACCTCAAACAATAGAAAAATTGTAGATCCCAACAAAACCAAATGGGAAACAATGCATGCTTAAGTTTCTACAAGACAGCTTTTGGAAACCAAAAACATATTTAATAATCATACGATTATATACATAAATATGATTATAAATATAATGTGTACTGCCTTTTGTTATATGAATCTTCAGGAACATATAAAGAATTATCATTGAGTATGAAGTCTGTCTTTGCTGCATCAGCTGTCACATGTTAAAAGCATGTTTTTCTGTGTGATTACCCATCATGCATTGCTGCCAGATCTGTTCTGCTGATCTGACAGTCAACTGTCTGCAGTGTTTTTGTAGCTTTGCCTGCTCAGACACACACTTCACACTCGTTATTCAGTCCTGCTGCTTTACTCCATATTTTATCAACTTCTCCTTCTCTGCATTTGAATGAAAATATTCTGTTTGTGTGCAGTTTGTAGAAAATTATTTGATTTCCGTTCATTCTTTTTGATTTTGTGGTAAGTTTGAATGCCTCCGTTTCTTTCTCTGTCCTCCTTTTCATGACTGACAGACCGAGTCGTGGACGACCTGAACCCCATGCTGACCTTCACCAGGAGGGAGGTGGAGTCTCTGCTTCATTTTGTGGAGGAGGAGCCAGAACCCTCGCAGGTGCAGCTGCAGCCTCAACACAACATGGAGGGCGTCCTCATGAAGGCGCTGCAGCTCTATCCTCACCTCATCTCTAAGGTACACACACACACACACACACACACACACACACACAGCTGACAGGGGAATTTTCTGTTCCCCCCCCAAAAAAAGAAGTAGATGTGCGGAGAATTTTGTGTCTCCTAAAGCAGCCTGATTCAGATTGTCTGCTGACATGTGGCATGTATTGGATTTGAATTGTGAAGATGTAAATGTCAAAAAAAAAAAAAAAAANAAAAAAAAAAAAAAAAGCACATGGAAGTGGATATTCTGCGATCTGTTTTGGGCCATGTGAAAATAAGCCAGATACTGTACGTGTCAAATATCTGCGATATAAATACACAGATAAGAATTTCCCTGCCGTCCTGACTCAAACATAATAAAATGCAACACTCCTCTACTTTACCTACACATGAATGATGTAAGCAATTGATAAAATGAGCACTGGAGGACTATAAATATCAGATTATATGATGCTAATGCTAAACAGATGTGTTAAGGCTTGGTTATACTCGTGCGAGGAGGCTGTTGCGGCCGCCTGTGCACTTCCACAGAGCGCTGAGGCATTTATACTTGGTGCATTGTCCTTTGCAATATTCTCTGAAACGACAGGGTGTACAGAACATCTGCCTATAAAGACAGAAGTCTCTGTGGAACCAACGTCTCTAGAACCGGCTGTACGAAGCTGAAATTCAGCAGGTTTATTGCTCAGGACCCAAGGACGTGCAGCGTCACGTGTGAAGTTGTTTGGATGAGCGGTCCTCAGGTTGAGCTGTGATGGTAAAAAGTAGTTCACGTGGCAGGATACACTCCGCTCCACGGACACTTATGCAGGCTGCAGCACACACCATAAAGTCCAGCCCGGTTGGAATGGGTACTGCACTAGTACTGTGTAAAGTAGTCAGTGAAGTAGTCACACAACGACCCTGCATATTTTTCCAAACTTTATGGCAAAAACATGGATTTTTGCCCAGTGTGCAGCTGCTGTTTCATTCCAGGAGTTTAGGCCACGTGTCGGTGCTTATAAAGTCTCACAGGCGAGACAGAAAGATGTGGACGCACCAGCTCAGCAAGCCTACTCTCTTAAGCTCTGCGATTTCGTGAAGGCCCCTCACGTCATGGCACCGATGGCACGATTGCATCATATGTGGCCCGCGCGCTTACGACAATGACGAGTATAAGCCAAGTTTTAGCGTGCGGTAACCGCTCCTGTTGCAGCTACCAAAGTCCAGACTTTTGCAGCGGGCGAGTCTCGGTGATAAATGCTCATACAACACATCAAATGTTTCTCTCTGCATCCTAAAGTTACAAACCGCCGGTAATTGTCAAGGTTTTCAGCCACACAGTCCCACCAATCCTGAGTCCTCGTTTTCATCCAGACTTCCTGTGAGCTGAGGGAGCAGCGGTCATTGCTGCACATGTCCAAGCTGCAACCAGAGTTCTAATCCTTCTTCTCCATCAAAAAATCCTGATTAAAGGACCATACCGCAGATCGTGTATGTTTGAGCCCAATATATACAATCCATGAACAACACACAGGAAAACTATAGCAAAGGCTGCAGCCAGACAAATTAAATCAGGGGACTACGTATTTCTATATAGCAGGGAAGGGCAACTTTGATGAGGACGGGGGCCAATAAAATGTCATTCTCAGGGTGAAAGGGCCACACATTAAATACAACAAAAATACCTGTGAACTCAGTACACACCTGTCAACATTCAGCTTTGCAAATAAGGGAGATTTGACTAAATTTCACCTTAAATGATTCAACAAAATCCGTTTTCTGAATAACTTAGAGGTGAGAAATAGGCCGTGGCGTATTTTATAACGCTTGTTTAACAAGCTGCAGGGTGAGTCACTCGTCACCTCGCTGGCGTGACAGATTGTGAAAGTATGTTGACATGTGTTACTTATCGCAGCAAATTCACTGGCTTCAACAGCACAAGCTAATAAAAATCTCAATTATCACATATTCGCACAGTGTGTCAAGTGTTCTTATGACGGCCACAAAAAACTCTCGACTCATATGTCTTTTTCTAAATCCGTCAGCTGCCGTTCCCCCACGAGTCCCTCCTCATGGACCGCAGGGAGCTGAAACTCAGCAGCGCGGAGAAGAAAGCAGCCAAGAAAGGTTACGAGGAGGAGAAAAGGGCATCGGTTCCCTACACCCGCCCGTCCTACGCCCACTACTACCCCGCCAGCGACCAGAGCCTCACCAACATACCCGCCTTCAGCCAGAGAAACTGGTCAGACTCAACACGTTCACATCCTCTTTCAGCTTAGAAAGAGAACAGGATAGAAAATGAAACAGCGTGGGGCTAAAGATTTAACATAACGTTTCCCATCAAACATTCCAAAAGTTCAGGGAATCAAGGACAGATTGAAAAGCCTTCGTTACGTTTCTGTGATACCTTAAAGGACCATGCAGGTGATTTTTATTTCCTGGCGGAGACATACATTGTCTTCTGTGCAGCTCCATATTGGACCGGTTAAATAAAGTTAGTTCGACAAAAAACTTATACAACTGAATAGTGTTTGCTGTAATGAATTGTTTATCTCAAGCATGTTTCAAGTCTCTACAAGTAGATTTTAATAGCGTGCTGGAATGAACAATCAATGACAGTCTGGAAGGTATCTGAAAAACAAAATCTAAAATTTACTGCTAAAGTGGTATAATTTGTGAAATGGTTGTCAGTATTGTAATGTGTCGGTGTATATATCAGGCTCAAATATGCAAAATCGCTGGTATTGTCCTTTAAATGAAGTATGAACTCATGGGAAGTTATGAATTTTCCGTGCAGGCGTCCACCTCCTCGCACTGAGGACAAGCCAGTGGCCAGTGTCCGACCAGTCCAGTCAACTCCAGTTCCCATGATGCCCCGCCAGGCATCTACAGGCTCCGCCCCCAGCAACGCCTCATCAGCGTCCAGCCTCAGCAGCTTCCCTGTCAGCTGTCTGCAGAAAGCCGGAGTGTTTGTGCAGAAAATAGTCACTACTACAGGTAGGCAGGCGACACGTGCTCCAGCCCTTCATCACAGGAATTGTTGGATAGTTTTTCACTCTCCTCTCGTCTTCCTCTCTGCTAGACATCGTGATTCCAGGCACCAACAGCTCCACTGATGTCCAGGCCAGGATCAGTGCTGGAGAGAGCATCCACATCATCCGAGGCACCAAAGGTAACCAGTCACTTAAATACACGATTCAAAAGCGTTACTTAGTCTTCTCTGGTACGTCCTGTTTAAATCAGACTAAGGCTGGATCTACCTACAAGTCCTGATGCTCAGTTCTAATCTTTTACCTGTATCTGCTTTTTTTTTGTCCAGCACATTTACATTTTCTTTTTTAAATGACTCATATCTGATACCCGTCTTTATTCGTCTTTATGATTTATTGGTTCCCATTAGCTCCCACTTCAGCGGTTGCTAGTCTTCCTGGGGACCACAAATTTTCAAATACAACAATTTTAAAATGCAAAATTTGATAAACAAAAATAGAGTTAAAAACATGCTAACAGTAACTTAGTAATAAAACAAATACAAATAGAATGAATATCATCATAAAAACATGACCTAAAAACAGCACCAAATCAATCATGTTTGCATTTTAAATAATTTCTTACTTGTTTCCTAAAAACATAAATACTTGTGTGTTGTTTAAGAAATTCTGGCAGTCCATTCCACGCCACACAGGACCTACAGATGACAGAGTGAACTAAGAAGCTGCTTTTAAACCGAGGAAGTGATAAATTATTTTTACCACTATAACGAGTCTGATAGGGATGAACTTGACTTGAGTATTCTAACTCATATAAAAATTATATTTACATGCTTTGACCTTTGACCCGTAGCAGCAGGATGCAGCTATGCATGCACACATTTCTAAGATGGATGTAAAAAAAAAACAAAAAAAAAAAAAANAAAAAAAAAAAAACACTTCAATGGACTAAGATGAGAGAAACTATTTAAAATATGATGAGCAGGTTAAAACTTTAACATGCAGAGAGAAACATCTGATGGGCCACATCCAGCCCTGAGTTTGACATATATATGGATAGAACAAAATTTGCCTTACTTGGCAGCAAATATAAGCGTTCCATGCATATTTTTGGAAAATGGCAGGTGTTGCATTTATAGTTTTGTTTAGTATATAAGGCCCAAATAATGACTAGGACTAGAGAAGTAGTCCAATACTATCTTTCTATGTTATTTAGTATTCCAGGGTTTCCCCCCCCCCAGATGTTTCTGATTTTTCACTGATATATTTTGATTTGATTGTATATTTTCCTGCNCCCCCCCCCCAGATGTTTCTGATTTTTCACTGATATATTTTGATTTGATTGTATATTTTCCTGCATGAAACCGAACCAAACCAAACAATAAATGCAACACAGAAGTAAGTAGTCGCAGATTCTGACCGGAGCAAACGGGCTACAGGTCTAAAAACACCCTAAAAGACCATTTTTCAGGTACATCTGTTATGTCACACAGCTGCAGAGCTGTAAAAGCTGTTTTTCTGAGAGGTTTGTCAGCTAACCTTCACTTTATCAGACAGGAAAGAAGGGAAATGTCGAGTTTCTGCTGCAGTACTCAGTAGTGTGTGCTGATGGTTTGTCTTCACCTTGTCTGTGTCAGGGACTTACATCAGGACAGCTGACGGGAGAATTTTTGCGATCAGAGCAGCTAACAAGGCCAGGACAGCAGAGGAGAGCTCTACAGCGCCCCCCACAGGTGACTTGATGATTAGAAAATCTTTAATTTTGATGACACAATAACACCACCCAGCAAGATGAAAATCTGGTATTGCCTAGAAGATACAAAGAAATATGTATTTTCATAAAGTAACACCTGTCATTGTTTCCTACTTGGTGCTGCCTGTTCAGTTTAGCGAGACCGTTTTTGATTTTCTCTCCAAATTTAATTTTCCTGTTTCTACTTCTCAGACTCCCAGGCTCCACCAGAGACGGTCCCAAACAAGGGTAGTAATGGTTGTGTGTCACCTGACAGGAAGCAGCATGTACCTTCCAACAGCATGCCCCGCCCCCTTTCACCTGACAGCCCAGAGATTATTAGTGAGCTGCAGCGCTACACAGCATCCAACGCCACAGGCCAAGGCACAGGGCCTGGAGGTCAACAAGAGAGGGTGCCAGAGAGCATCAAAGCTAACAACCTGGCTACCACTAAACTGGTTCAAACCAATGGCAGCAGTAGCAGCGGAAACATTAGCATGGCTAATAACCATCATGATGTCTCCATGGGTAATGCTACCCAAACTGACATGGAAGCTGTCCAGGACCTGAGAACCAGTTCCAAGAGGAAGTCCTCCAGCCCACCCATGGACGAGCGTCCCAGCAAGCAGCCGGCTGTCAGCAAGCGCTCCACACCCACTCTGGCCTCACAAGGCTTCCCCTTCAGCGGAGGCTACGCTGCCCCTCCTCTTGGCCTTNACCCACTCTGGCCTCACAAGGCTTCCCCTTCAGCGGAGGCTACGCTGCCCCTCCTCTTGGCCTTAACCCCACCATGCTGGGCTCTGTGGGACACCCACTCTTCATGGGGGCCGGCTCGCCTTACTACCAGCCCCCCCGTGGCCAATTAGGAGACCCCAGCTTCATGTACCCTGACCTGTTTGGTTTGGGCGGAGCTGGCACTGTCCCTGCCTGCTGCTCTTCCTCCTCATCAACAAAAACCACCGCAGCTGTCATCTCATCTGCAGCATCAGTCAAAGATGTCAGTTCAGTTCCAGGTGCCCTCCTGCCGTTCATGCTGAGCTCCAGCATGGGGGGCATGTCCGGCATGGCGGGTATGCCGGGCATGGCAGGCATGTCTGGCATGGCGGGTGTGTCCGGGCTGCTTCCTCCAGGCTTCCCCCTCTCTTACACTCAGTCCTTGGCGAGCCTCTATTCTGGGTCGATGTTCCCCAGTGTGCTGTCGGTTCCAGCTGCCACTCCCGGCCCAGCTGGATCCAGCTTCCTCTCCCAGTACCCCCCCACTGCTGCCTCCACCTCCTCCTCCTCACCCTCCCCTTCCTCCTCCTCCCCCTCAGTGAGATCTGAGAGCCACCGTGGCCCTGTGCGGGTGGAAAACGGCGGGAACGTTAGCAGCACCGGCATCTCAGATGATAATGACGACGATGGTGATGAAGATGATGTAATTGAGGTGATGGGACACTGACAGTCAAACAATCAAACCTGAGCCAATGTAATCATTCAGCCAAATAGGATGACTTCCTGTTTGCCGGGATAAGGCTTCATCGGGGGCTGCGAGGGAAATGTATGAGGACTAATAATGAAAGATCATTGAAGCTGCAGCAGCTGAGCTCTGCGGCGCGTCGTGTCTTTCCTCCGTTCTTCTCAACGGCTGTGGATTGAACACAGAGAGATAAATCTTCCTGCTGAATATCTGAAGAGGAAACCTGAGGAAGAAAACAAAACTGAGCTTCAGCAAAAAGAAGAAAATGAAAATGAAAGGACTTTGGGCTTCCAAGTTTCTGTCCAATACTGGCATTTAAATCCGAATCACTGGACTTAATACTGCTGATTGTGGTCCTGCAGTGACCACAACTGGCCACTAGTTGTACCGTTGACATTTGAGATTCTAGTTCTGCAGCTTTGCAAAATGTGGAGTCTTTTGCTTCTTTTTTTTTTTTTTTTTTTTTTTTACAGCTAATTAAAAAAAACTGATAGTAGGCTGGAGTTGATCATAAAAAGTTAGATAATGAAGTTAGCTGGTAGTAACGTTTGTTAAGAATCAGTAACTTAAATGGTATTGTTTGTCGATTGTCAAATATTGCTACTGAATATTTCTTTGAATGGTAGAAGACAGATTAGAAAAAAAAAGAACTTTTAGAAAAAGCATTTTGATTGAACTTATTCATTCACTGCCAGGACAGGGGGATTGTATGTTTTTGTTCTTGCAACAAAAAAAAAAAAAAAAAAAAAAATGGGATCATCTTGAAATATGAATATTAACGGTAAAAGAAGCAGTGGAGACTCGTTGGGAATGAGGTGAAAGACGATTACAAACCTTAAAAACTCCAATCAAAGAATGTATGCGCTAATTGTAATGCCTTTACACCAGGCCTTCCTGAAAAGACTCCTATTAAGGCATCAGACGAGGGACGACCTGAGTTTTTAAAAAAAATATTTTTGTTATCTCTTATTTTTTCCAAACGTAATAATAATTGCCTAACAGCCAGGTGAAAATGAGGAAAAAAACTGTGTCCCACTGAGTCGTCCTCCTCGTAGCAGAGGAGCAACAAACAGAAAATGCCTTTTTGCCTCCATCTTTGTGAATGTGAATGTGAGGAGGTACAGAGAGACGGACCGTCACTCTGAATCTCACCGCAGTCTTACTGTAGCCCAACACGATGCAAAACACACACGTAAGCCTATTTATGTCTTTATAAAAAAAAAGAAAAACCCCAGAGGAATGAAGCTTGCAGCTCTGAGTGGTTGGTTTCTCTCGTGTCGTTGCCGTGTTTGTATCTGTGCGTTGTGTTCTTGAGTTTTGCAAGAGGAAACTGAAAAATAGGAGAAGAAAAAAAAAAAACCTGTGTTACTTGGTGCGGTAACTTGTTCCACCTGCTTTTATTTCTGAGTTTTTCTATTTTCGTCTCATCTCATGTCCTGAATTGAGGTCAAACCAAACAAGGTGGTGTGTCTTTGCCAAACATAAGAAATGCAGAAGCGTGTGTAACACCCACTGATTGAAAAAGGCTTTAAAGGACCATACCGGTGATCATGCATGTTTGAACCTAATATATATGCCATCCATATACACATTACATTACTGACAACTATTTCCCAAAATATACTAAGTTAGCAGTAAATTTCAGAATGTTTTTCCTACCTTCCAGACTGCCATTGGCTTCAGATCATTCCAGGACGCTATAAAAATCAACTTTTAGAGACTTGAAACACGATTGAGATACATAATCCATCACAGCAAACATGATGTCTGTTAAGATCTTTATTTAACTGATTTTGCACGGAGATGCACAGAAGACGATGTCTTACCAAGAAATTTAAATGATATGTGTTAGCAGGCGAAACATTGAATTGCAAGGTGTGTGTATCACCTGAACATTTGATTCTGAAAGATTAGGAGATTTGGAAAAATAACAGGAAAACTAAAATATGGTTTTATGTTTTGGAAATTGCTTGTCAGTAACATAACATGTTAAAGGCCCATACCACCCATTTTGCATGTTTGAGCCTAATATATTCAGTTGCATGTTACGTTACTGACAATCATTTCCCAAAGGATTAAAACTGCGTTTCAGCTTTCCTGATCCACAGTCCACAGTCTTTTAAATTTTTCCATAAATACAGGTCTTCTTTTGGGACTATATTCCCTGGTGGAGGCATACATTCACTCCACGCTTTTTATTGAGCTTAAACACTAAAATTACATAACTTTAAAAAAAACCTGAATACACGTCTTGTTGGTGATGATGGATTACCTATCCCAAGAACGTTTCCAGTATCAACAAGTTGATTTTAATAGCAGAATGAACTGAAACCAATGGAGGTCTGGAAGGTAGGAAAAACATTTTTAATTCACCATTCCAGTAGTATGCTTTGGGAAATGATTGACAGTAACGTTACGTGTATGAAAATTGAATATATTAGGCTCAAATATGCAAAATGGCTGGTATAGTCCTTTACGGTTTGTACGTGCAGTATTTTGGGCTCAAACATGCATGATCACTGGAATGGTCCTTTAAGATGACAAATAATCTTGTCTTCAGATGAGAGCAAAGATAAAAAATCTTCCACAGCAACACTACAACATGTCTACAGTGGAGAAATTCATATCTGATTTTACAGCCTGACAGGCAATGCATATCACATAAAAAAAAAAAAAAATCTGAAAAGTCAAAGCCACAATAAACAACGAAGTTCCTTTCAGATCAGCCATAGAAACCGTTAATCCCTCTGATTCTACAAACTGATCTCTGCCTCGCCCACACGGTGTTACGCTGTCCCGTCTGAAACGTCTCCTCCTCCACAAACAGCAGGAGCTCTTCAGTCCCAAAATGACACAGCATTTCCTGTCCTTCTCTTCCATGTTTAAAAGTCATACTGAATTTGCTAGTTTACTTATTGTTTTTCTTACTTCGTTTTCTCTTTTTACAATGTTTGAATTTACCAAATTAATTTATTTATGACCGTGCATATTTATTCATTTGTATTTTTATTTTTGTACTTTTTTGGTTTCCTTTTGTTGCTTTTCTGTCTCTCATTTGTAAGATTTTTTTTTTTAAATGTTTATTACTATTTTTGTAATTGCAGATGGAAAACGCTTCGTGTTGTTCATTTGAAAAAGCGACAATCTGCCAGTCTGACCTAAACGTGTGGACCAAGAAATCTGTGGCGTTTAAATAGCGCACGTGTAGATATCACCCCGTTTACAGTAACACGGGTCAAGAAAAAAAATGCACCAGGCTTACTTTGACATTAAAGGACCATACCACAATTTTGCATGTTTGAGCCTAACATATTCAGTTTTCATACATGTTACGTTACTGACAATCATTTCCCAAAGGATAAAACCATATTTCAGCTTTCCTGATATTTTGCTAAATCTCTTAATCTTTCAAAATCAAATATTCAAGTGATACACCCACCTTAAAAATCCATGTTTCTCCTGCTAATAGTTACACAGCCTTATGAAGTCATGGTCCTTTAAATTTTTCCATAAACGCAGGTCTTCTTTTGGGACTATATTCCCCGGTGGAGGCATACATTCACTCCACGCTTTTTATTGAGCTTAAACACTAAAATTACATAACTTCTAAAAAAACCTGAATACACGTCTTGTTGGTGATGATGGATTACCTATCCCAAGAACGTTTACAGTATCAACAAGTTGATTTTAATAGCAGAATGAACTGAAACCAATGGAGGTCTGGAAGGTAGGAAAAACATTTTTAATTCACCGTTCCAGTAGTATGCTTTGGGAAATGATTGTCAGTAACGTTACATGTATGAAAATTGAATATATTAGGCTCAAACATGCAAAATTAAATGTATGGTCCTTTAATTGCAATACTGAGCTGCAGGCGAACGTTTGACCTCAGATTGTTTGGTCAAAATATCAAAATATAAACAAAAAAATTCACAAATGAGATAGAAACCTTATACTGTCAACATGAGCTTTTTTTTTTTTGTTGTTGTGAATGTAAAGTTTGATACAAGGAATGGGTCAGACGTGGCAGTTAATAAAATCATCAACAACAAAAAAAAAAAAAAAAANAAAAAAAAAAAAAAAACAACCAGAATATTGTCATCAAGTGCTTTTCTCCATTTCCATATCATCAGAACCGTTTTCCATCCGTCTGATGGCAAACAAAGGAAATAAGACATTTCCTCAGTGTTGAACTGTTCGGTTGTTGGTTCGGCCTTTTGCTCTGCTGACTGACTGTTTTTTGATTTCACAGCTTTCTACTTGAATTTTCATATTTATTTATATGAGTCGATCCAGACGGGCAAACTGGGCTGTCTGAATTCCATTTTAGCCGAGGAGGACGGTGAAGCTGCCGCCTCTGAGGATCAGCTGTGGTCAAAGCCTGTTTGTGTGCTTCATCGATGGATAACATGTATGACTTTGGATGACTTTTAGATCTGTTTTTTCTTTTTTTTTTTTTTTTTTTTNTTTTTTTTTTTTTTTTTTTTGAAGTTTGTAAATAAAAAGAAACATGTTCTAAATGGTATTTTGCAGTGTCATTACCTTGAACAGCAGTAACTCATCACATTTTTATACTAAGATTACAGAAAACTGAAAAATTGCTAGAATTAACAGCATCTGTGAAGAAGAAACATATTTCTATTAAATTTTCACTGAAATCTGGATTGTGTCATGAAGTCAACAGACACTGCATGTCTATCCATCCATCCTGTAACCAGGTTATTCTTGAACAGACAGCATCAATCAGGACAAAGTTTAAAGGAAACGTCTGCCCAAAACCACTGAGACAGCTCTGCCCAAAGTTAGACGTCTTTAAAGGACCATACTGGCCATTTTGCATCTTTGAGCCTGATATATTCAATTTTCATACATGTTACGTTACTGTTAAAATCATTTTCCAAAGCATACTACTGCAACGGTGAATTAAAAATGTTTTTCTTACCTTCCAGACCTCCATAGGTTTCAGTTCATTCTGGTACGCTATTAAAATCAACTTGTTGATACTTGAAACATTATTGGAATAGGTAATCCATCATCACCAACAAGACGTGTATTCAGGTTTTTTTTTTTTTTAGTATTTAAGCTCAATAAAAAGTGTGGAGTGAATGTATGCCTCCACCGGGGAATATAGTCCCAAAAGAAGACCTGCGTTTATGGAAAAATTTAAAGGACCGTGACTTCATAAGGCTGTGTAACTATTAGCAGGAGAAACATGGATTTTTAAGGTGGGTGTATCACTTGAATATTTGATTTTGAAAGATTAAGAGATTTTGCAAAATATCAGGAGAAACTGAAATACAGTTTTATCCTTTGGGGAATGATTGTCAGTAACATAACGTATGAAAACTGAATATATTCGGCTCAAACATGCGTAATAGCTGGTATGGTCCTTTAACCTTGTTTTTGGTTTTCTGATATCACGTTAACAAATCTACCTGGCAGCATGACAGCAGGCATCAATGAAGACAGACTCTGTGAATTCAGGTCCATTCTTCTTTCTGTTCTGGATCAGAGGAATATCAGCTTCCTGACACTTTTAGCTGCAGGACACTAAAATAAGCTGTGTTTCTAGCTTTATTTGTTAAATGACTCTTTTCTGAGCAATAACTTTAAACAGCCAGATCTGGATCCAAATCTGGGCTAAATTATACCACTTGATACCTACTGATGAGTCATACCCATGGTAGATAAATTTATATGACATGGCAAAAGTAAAAAATCTGAATTTTGGATGGTGATAATTTCTCAGCCATAAGAAAATAACAGAGCTGCCTGTATGCTGAACAGTACAGCGTGTACTGTGAAGCAAAAACCATAGGCTTATGTTTTCATACATCTTCCTGAAAGCCAGCCCATCATCTTCTTCCTGCTGTAAGCTTTGAATAAATTTTGCTGCTCATATGTCCTTGTTGCACAGTATCTGTTTGCCTTATTTTTGAAATTTTCTTTAAATTATGATTGTACTCTGTCTCATCTTCTAATTCTGTTCCGAATAAAAAGAGTATGTCAGCAGTTATGTTTCTGTCTTTGAAGCTTATTAAGAAAATACACAAAGAATCTAGACGAACCTTTAGATTCCTAGTAATTTCAGGCTGTTTTAATAGTATTTGGGTAAGGTTTGCATTGCTTTATTTTAGTTTTTGTTTTGAAAAAGGTGATGCTATAGGTTTACTTACAGGCACTAGATAAGTTTTAGTTGAAAAAGGTGAGTTTTGGTTTGTTTTTAATGATACCCCTTTTTTAACCTTTTTTCATTGGAAAAAGCTGCAGTCAGCAGTTTACTCTAACATTACAAAGACTCTATATGGAAAATAAATGCAAGTGAGGACTCACAAGAAAGCCAGTATTGAGGCAGGAAGACAGGCTTTTAGTCCAGTTAGTTCTTATGTGCTGCATTCAATTTGCACTTGGAAACCAGAATTTTTCAGCCTTGACTGGGTCAACAAACACAAGTCAGAATTCCTAAAGTCATGCAACGTTTCTCATCATTTCAATATGGATGTTGAGACTGTGTTTCAGAATTCTTAAAATGTATAATAAGTCTGAGGGACTTCTTGCCTAAATTCAATTCATTCATCCATCCATTTTCTGTACCCGTTTGCCCTGTTAAGGGTCACGGGGGTCGCTGGAGCCTATCTAAGTGGTCAATGGGCGAGAGGTGGAGTACACGCTGGACAGGTCACCAGTCTGTCACAGGGCTGACATTCAATTCAACTCAATTCAATTTAAAAGTACTTTATTAATCCCTCAAGGGGCTAATTAAAAGCATGTAGGTCAGCAAACGTAACATGAGTTGTTGACAGACTTCAAGCAGCTCACCAAATACAGTGGAAGAAACAAAAACCTGCAAGTGCATAGTGCGGGCAATAGGATTTAAAAGCCTAATAAATACTTATTTTAAAAGTTGAAAAGCTAAAAAAAAAAAAAAAAAANAAAAAAAAAAAAAAAAAGTCATATACCTATAATCAATGAATGGTAATGTCAATTATTGGTCAGTACCAAGAACTTTCCACTTTTATCTTTGGTGTTTACCAGTCTTATAGCCTCTGGAACAAAACCAAACTTTCTTCTGTTTGTCTTACCTGAGGGATTTCTAAAACGTGTTCCGGAAGGCATCAATGTGAAGGAGTCATGAAGGATGTGTGTAGGATTATTTATAATAGCATAGCATTAAGCAAATGAGCTGTTTATTGAAGAAGCTCAATTGAAGAGAACCGGTCCTACAGCGTGCGACACACAAGAGGTTCTAACTAGACAGGAAGACTGGCTGCCTTCATTGTGACAGAAAAACAAGTTACAAAAAAAGTAGCTTAGCTGTGTGTGTGTGTGTGTGCGTGTGTGTGCGTGACCTTGTTCAGCTGCAATGTGGAAGAATCAAAGAAGTATCAAATTATGGGTACAAAGGGAGTTGACAAAAACAAGTTTCCCATAGGAACACATAAAATGGAAAACAACCACGTACATTATGAACAGACAGGACAGGATATGAAATTTCTCCAACATACCATAAACAGCAATTTCTATTTATAAATGAATATTTAGAAGCATTATCTTTAAATACAATCTTTCAAGACAAAACCAGCGATTTGGAATGTTTGAGCCCAATATATACCACCAGCATACATGTTATGTTACAGGAAATCATTTCCCAAAATATGGGATGGAGTGGTAAATGTTAGATTTTTTTTTTTCCTACCTTCCAGGCTGCCATTGGTTTCCTTTATTCCAGTATGCTATAAAAATCTACTTGTAGAGGCTTGCATGCTTGAAATAAGTCATGCATCACAGTGAACACTTAATTTTATTTAACTGGTCCAACATGGAAGATAAAGTATGTCTCCGCCAGGGAATATAGTCCCAGGAGAAAAACACTTTTAGCCAGAAATGAAAAACAACCGTGCCTTCTACATTTGGACATACGTATCAGCAGGTAAAACATTGACTTTTAAGGTGTGTGTATCACCTGAACATTTGATTTTAAAATGTGCAACCCATGTTGTATATAGTGTTTCTATTTCACTTTCAATTTCACTTATGTATATAGCATGTTTAAGTTGTTTCATTATGTATATATTGTTCTATATTTTCTTGTACTTAACTGATGCACAGTGTATATATATTTTTTATCACTTATTTCCCTGTACTCTGAAGCCAAAGCTGCTGTAACAAGTGAATTTCCCCAGTGTGGGATTAATAAAGTTTATCTTATCTTATCTTANCTGCTGTAACAAGTGAATTTCCCCAGTGTGGGATTAATAAAGTTTATCTTATCTTATCTTATCTTAAAAGGTTAGGGGATTTGGATTATTGGGCTTAAACATACAAAATCACCATTATACTCCTTTAAAGCTTCCCAGTTTTGAGTGTAACACGCTTGAATAAAATATACCCAGTGCGCTGAATAATTTTTTTTTTTTTTTTTTGTCATCTGTCACAAATATACAGACATACACACAGTTAGCTTAGACGTTCTGTCTGCACCATTGTCATGACATCATTACATTGTGTCCTGTCTGCTGTTCTTCTGTCAAATCCATCCATTCATCCATTTTCATCCACTTATCTGGGTCTGGGTCGCAATGGCAGCAGACTAAGCAGACCGGACCACACTTCCCTGTCCCCGGCCAGGCCCTCTAACTCCTCCTGAGGGACTCTGAGGCGTTCCCAGGCCAGCCGGGAGAGATGGGAGAGGCCCCGGGGAAGACCCAGGACACGTTGGGTCTTCCCCGGGACACACTGGGTCGATGAAGGCAGCAGAACCACATCATCTGCAAAAAGCGGCAAATTATAATGACATAAATAGTTCATTTTAACATAAAATAAAGGAAAAAGTATAAACATAAGATCACAATTACTCCCATTTTCACAATTGTTTCCTTTGTTACAAACAGAAAAAGTGCACCATCATGTTCTAATTAATAAAAGTTAGCTTAGCTGCTATCAACTTTTTGTTAGCAAACATTAGCTCTACTTTACAACGCTAATTTATGGGAATTTAACAGCCAGCTTTCCCACTCCTAACGTGACTCTCTGTATTATATGTACATTTATACCATATTTGCACATCTTTCTACTTTCTTATCTGTCAAAAACACACAAACATACATCACAAGTAGCTTAAACGTTCTGTCTGCGCATCATCATGACATTGCTACGTTGCGTGTCCTGTTCTGCTGACAGAACACACTAGAGACACACGCCACCTTGTGGTGAAAGTAGTGACAACATTTCCCCAACTATTGTCTAACACTGTATTATGTCTGTGTACAGGAACATGGGGCAACATGGCTATTTACATTAATACAAAATGCAAATAAATAAATAAATAAACATTGTAAACACCAAAAAGAATTCTTGCCATGAACGTTAATTTAGCATTTGTATGCAAGAATATGTAGCAACACGTGGGGGGAGGGGGGGGGGNGGGGGGGGGGGTGAACGCATTATTCCTCATCCTTATTTCCTTCTTTTAATAATATAAATACAGATGTTCGTTTTAAAATAAGAAATTATCAGTTTGTGTGTTTACATGACAGCCTTTGGTGGAGGGTGTCGGGGGGGCCGCCGGGGAGTTTGGGCTCTGCAGCGTACTAAACGGTGTAGGACCGCCGCTGCCAGGCGGGAGGAACCGGCGGTCACTCAGTAAGAACTCACTTTCCCATCATGCTCCGGTAACGACGCTGTGACTCGACGTTTTCTCACCCGCTGATGACGGTGGCAGGCAGCGCAGGTCAGTCGCTGCCGAGGAAGGAGAAGGAGGACTGAAAGATCACGTTATTATCTCCGGTAACCTGTTCTCAAAAGGCGGAAGAACGTTGGATTAACCGAATGAAGTCTGGGAGCGTCACGAGCCTGTGAGCTCCACGCGCACGGATGCTGCTTCCAGAAACGTCTCTAACGTTGTTTTGGAGGCCTGTTGCTAGCTGCGGGAAATCCTCGGGCTAGCCCGGTGGATACCGGGCCGACAGAGCGCGGAGGGTCGGGACAGGAGCGCCGTGGACTGCTTTTAGCGACCAGGTTTTACTGACGCTAGCTGTCTGTGTGGTAATCAAACGCAGACGTTACCGTGTTGCTGCGGGGTGGCGGACATAAAGCAGAAGGAGCTCCCAGCTTTGACAGCTAGCTAACGTTAGCCGCTAACCCAGCGCAGATCGGCTGAAGTTGGCTGTTGTATTTGTTTCAGTTGCGTGTTTACCTGCTACCACCTGCCTGCTAGCGGTGATTTACAAGTTATCTCAGCCGTCTGCTCGGACTGAAGGTCGCAACTCAGCAGCTAAATCAAAAGGTTATCACATCTTCAGGCTTTATCTGCTGCAGTCTACTTTGTTACCTTGTTAAACTGTCAGAATCAAGCTAGTGGCTGTTTTTGTTCTGGGCTCTTTGAATGTTGCAGAAGCGTCTGGCATCGATTTTACTCTGTAGATTAGCTGAGCTGACTTAATCAAAAGGGACAGATCCTCACTGAGCTGATTTATTGAAGTTATATTGGAGCAGTTGATAGTTCGCTGAATGAGGGCTCATCGTCACGCGTGGGTTTTGATACTGTCAGGACTTGCCGGTGTCCACTGTTGTGCTTGGTGTTGATAATCTCACACCAACATCTGCTGCGCCAGAAGCAGCTACATTTCTGTTTTAATTTCCTCAAGAAGGATTTTCTCAGTAACAGACCACGATGAACCGTTACCTGCCCGTGGCTCGGCAGCACTTCCTGGCTGCCCTCGCCAGTACCAGCGTGGTGGTGAAATCCNACCTGCCCGTGGCTCGGCAGCACTTCCTGGCTGCCCTCGCCAGTACCAGCGTGGTGGTGAAATCCATAAGCGCTGTGGTGGTTCTCCTCTACCTGCTGTCCTGGGCTGTAGACACGCCTTATGCCCTCGGTGTGACCCCGGGCTTCCTCTTCCCCCCCAACTTCTGGGTTTGGACTCTGGTGACCCACGGGGTGGTGGAGCAGCATGTCTGGGGCGTGGCGGCTAACGTGGGCACGGTTATGGCTTGCGGCCGCCTGCTGGAGCCTCTGTGGGGCGCTCTGGAACTCTTGATCTTCTTCGCAGTGGTTAATGTCTCTGCAGGCGTCCTAGCAGGCCTGTCCTACCTTCTCACGTATGTGGCCACTTTTGACCTGGACTTCCTGTTTGCCGTGAGAGTCCACGGAGCAGCCGGGTTTCTGGGTGGTGTCCTGGTGGCGCTGAAGCAGACCATGGGCGACACTACAGTGCTCAGAGTGCCACAGGTAAGGCTGGAATGCTAATAGGCAGGGTTATGCTCTTTAAAGCTCTGTGTCTAATGAGTGCGGAGTGGAATTGCGCAGTAGATTAAAGGACCAACCACCCATTTTGCATGTTTGAGCCCTAATATATTCATTTTTCATACACGTACTGATAATCGTTTTCCAAGGCATACTACTGGAAAGGTGAATTTTATTTTTTTTTTTCCCCTATCTAACTTCCAGACCCCCATTGGTTTCAGTTCATTCTGCTATTAAAATCAACTTGTTGATACTTGAAATGTTCTTGGGATAGGTAATCCATCATCACCAACAAGACATGTATTCAGGTTTTTTCAACGTTTCATAATTTTAGCATTTAAGATCAATAAAAAGCAGTAGTGAATGTATGCACCCACTGGGGAGTATAGTCCCAAAAGAAGACCTGCGATTATCAAAAAATTTAAAGGACCGTGACTTCATAAGGCTGTGTAACTATTAGCAGGAGAAACATGGATTTTTAAGGTGGGTGTATCACTTGAATATTTGATTTTGAAAGATTAAGAGATTTTGCAAAATATCAGGAAAGCTGAAATACAGTTTTATCCTTTGAGAAATGATTGTCAATAACCTAACATGTATGAAAATTAAATATATTAGGCTCAAACATGCAAAACGTCCGGTATGGTCCTTTAAGGTGTGTATCACCTGAACATTTGATTCTGAAAGATTAGGGGATTTGAAAAAATAACAGGAAAATTAAGATACAAGATCACCTTTACGCTCCTTTAAGCTGTTTTTTTTTCCTATTAAGTTGCAGAGCTTATTTATAGCAGCTTTTAGAAGAAGTCATTGCTACTGGAGATGCTTTGTCTGTGTTTGCATACTAGGCAGGCAAGCTGCTGTCAGTTGATATGATCATTCAGTCATGTTTGCATGTGAACCCCTCCCATGTGGCTAATAGGTCTGCTTATTTTGAGACAAAGAGCACCTGCGTGATCTGCTTCAGGCATGTGCTTCTCCTCTAAAACTGGATTCCAGTTTGTGCTGTTCATTTACATTTTATGATTTATCTGACGCTCTTACTCAGCAGTGTACAATTAAAGTAAATATAAGGGTTCATTTTTTGATGACGGACACATTAGCTACAGTACATGTTGCTGCTGCTGTGGCTTATGTTGCGTTTGACAGACCTCAGAACTCAGATTTTTCCGACTTCTTACTTGGAAAAATACGTTGGAATGGCACTTGAAGTCGGAGCTCTGACTGGGAAACTCGGACCAAAATTATCTACCTTGACTTCACGAGTGTGACGTCACTCAACATGGCAGCACCCGTGGCAGCGAGCTTTGTGAATGGAAATGATCAGCTAACAGGCGAATAAAGTTTTTTTTTTTCTTGCATGAAATTGAAAGAAGAAGTTCAGAATATATCGCCAAGTTAACTATCTATTTTGTATAGTAACTGTTTGCCATTGATACATAAGTGTAAATAATTTCATAATATTACTTCTCTGCACAAAGTTTGATACCCACTGTGATTAATATCATTGTAAAACAACACAACCAAACAGTCCTGTAATCTAACTTTACTTTAGTTAGCATTTATTGCGAAGTTTAATTAATTTTACAGTATCTATTGGTGTTCAGCTATGCTTTTTTGATTACATTTGGCTGGAATGGTTTGAGGAAGGAAGTTGGAATTTCCAACTGGGAAAATTTCGACTTCTGAGGTCTGTGAACGCAGCATAAGTCAGATTTAGCCGCCGTTATTTTTGCTCGTGTAGAATTTGTTTTAAACCTGGTTTAAAACAACAAATCTGACTCTGATAACATAGTAAAGGAGCATACAAATTATTTTACGTGTTTGAGCCCAATAAATACAACCTGCAGCTACTGGTTTCAGTACGCTATTAAAAATGAACTTGTAGAGACTTGAAATGTGCTTGAAATAGCTAATAGATCACAACAAACCAAACGCCGTTCATACATTGTGTCAGAATTACTTAATTTAACTGGTCCAACATGAAGCTGCATGGAAGAAAGTGTATTTCTCTGCCAGGGAATATAGTCACAGGAGAAGACGGCTTTTACTGAGAAATCAAAAAATGACTGCGGCTTCTATATTTGGACTCAAACATGCAAAATCACCAGTATTTTCCTTTAAGTTTGGCTTTCATCCTTTTGTCCTGCCATGTAATCAAATATTGCTTTGTGTTCCCGATCGTGAATTAAGCTCATGGAAAATCACTGAACTCTGCCAGTAGTGAATTATGAGACCCAGCAGTCATGATGGCGTGAAAATAAAATGGTAGCTGTCCTCCAGCTGAGGATTCTGGTCTGATGATTTCATTTCAATAACTAAACTCTCCCTGTCTTCCCTCAGGTGAGGCTCAAAGCAGCACCAGCTCTGGTGCTGCTCCTGCTAGGCTTACTCCGTCTGTCCGGGCTGCTCGAGAGCGCCGCCCCTCTGGCTGCATACAGCTACGGCGCCCTGTCCGGTTGGGTGTACCTGCGCTTTTACCAGAGGCACAGCCGAGGCCGCGGCGACATGTCGGACCACTTTGCCTTTGCAAGTTTCTTCCCCGAGGCCCTGCAGCCGGCCGTGGGGCTGCTAGCAGGGCTTGTCCACGCCGCTCTTGTAAAGATAAAGGTGTGCAGGAAGATGGTGAAGAGGTACGATGTGGGAGCTCCATCCTCCATCACCATCAGCCTGCCAGGGACAGACCCACAGGACGCAGAGAGGAGGAGGTGAGTCACAGCGAAGAAGATGGAGGAAAACATTTACAGCTTCATATTATTTGTGTGTACACTGATATAAGTAGTAATATTTATATCTCATATATATATATATACACACACACACACACATATATATGATATACAGATACGCTTACTGTACATTCTCTAGAGTAGCTGGTGCCTTCATTCATCAAAGCAGGCTTTTATCTGAGACAGACTGCTATTAGATACAGGCCTTTATTTCTCATTTCGCCTGTATTAGTAAAGGACCATACCAGCCGTTTGAGCCCAATATTTCCCAAAGGATAAAACCGTATTTCAACTTTCCTGATATTTTGCAAAATCTCTTAATCTTTCAAAATCAAATATTCAAGTGATACACCCACCTTAAAAATCCATGTTTCTCCTGCTAATAGTTACACAGCCTTATGAAGTCACGGTCCTTTAAATTTTTCCATAAACGCAGGTCTTCTTTTGGGACTATATTCCCCGGTGGAGGCATACATTCACTCCACACTTTTTATTGCGGCTAAATGCTAAAATTACGTAACTTCTAAAACAAAAAAAACCTGAATACACGTCTTGTCCACAAAGATGGACGTTTCAAGTATCACCAAGTTGGTTTTAATAGCGTACCAGAATGAACTGACACCAATGGCAGTTTGGAAGGTAGGAAAAACAATTCCAATGTTTACCGCTCCAGCAGTATAGTTAGGGAAATGGCTGTCAGTAATGTGCATGCAGGTTGTTTGCTCAAATATGCAAATTTGCCGGTACTGCCCTTTAAAGAAGAGTAACTAAAGAAATAACTGCTGTTTGATTAGTCCTTATGCACAAAGCTGCCAGAACAGTGACAAAAATTAACATACCCACATAGTCAATTCAGTCATCCCTGACACTATACACCACACACACACACACACACACACATATCCCTACTTTGAAGCTGTCAAGAGATTAGTTTCCCTCATGTTCCATTGTCTGACAAACACACTTTGCAGCTGTCGTACAGATTCAGTTACCAATGTCATGTTTCTGTAATTGGGTAAAGAAGTGTTCTAAACAGAATTCTAAACAGAATTTGTAGTCCATTGAGGAAACTGAAAATGGATGGATGTCTGGCTTGTAAAAATTTCCATTGTTGCGTAATTTGAAGGATTTCCATGGTGATGCTTTTTCAACTCAGGTTAGAAAAAGCATCAGGGGCTTTTTCTAAATTATCATTTCAAAAACATTGTGTGTCAGTTGCATAATCTTTCAGTATGTTGGAAAGAAAGAATTAAAACACGTTGTCACTATCATCAGCTGTGTCAAGTTGAATCTGATTGGCTGGCAGAAACCTCCATTTTTTTTTCAGCAAAGTGCCTCCATGCAGCTTATCCTCTCCAAATTTACAAAGGAAATTCTGTGATCACTGTATATGTCTGTTTATTTTTCACTGCCTCATTTATAGAGTGCAAGGGTACACACACACACACACACCCCTTACTTTACCTGAAGCAGGTATACCTCTTTTCTGTCGGGAGGTGTTCAGGTAGGGTGAATTTGATTATCAAATTGGGGGAGAAAGAGAGATGGAGATGAAGAGAGACAGACAGACTGCATGATCTCTCTCTCTCTCTCTCTCTCTCTCTCTCTCTCTCTCTCTCTCGGTGTGTAAATGAGCGTTCACAGTGGGAGAGCAGCGTATTTTCCCTGCATGCATGCCGCTTAGATAATCCCTGATTAGAATGAAGTTTGTGGTGTTTTCACTTTTCCTCCACCTGCCTCGTTGTTTGTTTTACTTGAGTCACTGATCCCCTGTATTACCCAGAATACCTTTCAAGCATTAAATTGAAAGCCTGAATTTGTTGAATTCAGTTGTTGTGTGTATATGAGCAGCAGTGACAAACAAGAGGCAGGACGTTTTGTTTCTGCTGAGTTTCCATTCAGTAAAGAAAGTAGAATCTCTTCTATGATGGATTTCTTTCTGACAAAATGGTTAAGTCAGGGATGGGCAACTGGCGGGCTGAGGGCTGGATACGGCCCAGAAAATCCTAGAAAATCTCCCTTATTTTTTGTTTTATTTAATGTGTGTCACTTTTACTGTGGGAATGACATTTTATTGGCCCCCATCCTCAACAAAGTTACCCATCCCTGGGTTAAGTCTAGAAACTATTCAAGCTAACGAGTTTTAGCACATGTTAATGTGCACATACATGCACTCCTTTAATCCTAAAAAAAAAAAAAAAANTAAAAAAAAAAAAAAAAGTTGACAATGTTATCTCCTCTCTCCTCCATCTTCAGACAACTTGCCCTGAAGGCGCTGAATGAGCGTCTAAAGCGTGTGGAGGATCAGTCCGCTTGGCCCAGCATGGACGATGAGGAAGATGACGAGGAAGACGAGGTTAGGACGGACACACAGCCACTTCTCGCAGGGGGCCGCGACCCCCCCTCCTCCATGCCCAAGTCAGCANGGACGGACACACAGCCACTTCTCGCAGGGGGCCGCGACCCCCCCTCCTCCATGCCCAAGTCAGCAGCAGGAGCCACCGGCATCTCCCTCTCCTCATCCTCTATGTCGCAGAGCGTCGGAGCGCCATCCACAGGCGGAGCGCAGCACCCAGAATCCAGCATAATCAGCTTTGAGGATGCCCCTTCTAGATCGTAACAAATGGAACCTGCGCACACACAGATCCACTTTGNATCAGCTTTGAGGATGCCCCTTCTAGATCGTAACAAATGGAACCTGCGCACACACAGATCCACTTTGTTCTGCATCACTGACAGGTATACTAGTGCATTCAGCGTCACTAACTACTACACAAATCTAATCAGTGACACACACTCAACATCAAACACACACACATAAGATCTGCAAACAGTTCAGACGTATACCTGTGCGCTCACACTCGTGCTGTCGCCATTAGGGGGAGTAAACCTTTAAGTGGGGGTGTGCTTACAGTGCAGACATGTTGGTTGTAAAGCGCTCGGTGCAGCTGAGCGTTCCGGATGCTCAGACCTTCTTTTCCTTCCACGTGCGACCAAAAGGTAACCAGGAATTCTGTCTTGTCTGGATTTAATCCCCAGCGTACTTGCAGAGCTCTGTCCATTGCTTATCCTGTCTCTTTCTCTTGCTTTCTAAATAAATGATAAAATGGGTGTACAATATTCTTTTTTGTAAGTTTTTTCAGGCCAGCTACAGGTGTTTTCTGATATCCCACCATGAGAAAGTTGCAATGACAGAGACTCGCTGAATTCTTGACTTGAGCAGACAGAAGAAAAGCTGATTCCAAACACTTTGGTTCAATTCGTGCTCAAACAGGGCAAGATTAGCTTTCGGTTTGCCGGTTCAGAATGCGTAAGCAGGTCTGTAATGGACAAAGCACGAGTGGCTGGCCTCAGACCCACCTGCTGGACTACAGGACAGAAATGGGTACACTGTAGGTCTTGTTTCCCAAATCTGATGGACTGTGATTTGGACCTAAAAGATCTGAAGAAGTGCCAGGTGAGAAGAAAATGCTGGACTCCACCAGATTCTCTCGCTGCCTTTTGTCTTTTTTTCTAAGACAAAAACAGGCTGTGTACCCATTTTTAATCCCTTGTTGTTCATTACAGGACAACTTTTTTTCCTTTACTTTTTTTTTTTTTTTTTTTTTTTTTTTNTTTTTTTTTTGCCGGTCACTAAACAGAAAAAAAAAAACAACTCTGGTTATTATCACACTGCTTGTTCTGTGCATTCACTTTTCCATGAAGACATTTATGGTGTCACTGACAGATCTGTGGGTGATTTTGATTTTTTTTTTTTTTTTTNTTTTTTTTTTTTTTTTGGTCTCTCTCATTTCACCAGTTTTCGGGGTGAATTTTTGGCAATGAACTGAATTGAAATGAAACAGAAGTGATCTATGTCCCTCGTGTTTGTGTTGGGTTCAAATCTCTTGGTACCAGCACAAGCATGGTGAATTGCAGAGAAGCACATGATTAGAGGAGGCTGCAGATGGAGATTGTATCCTTTGACAAGTTCTGATTTGGTGTATCTCAGGGCGTTTTCTCACCTAGTTCATTTTGAGCGTTTGTTCCAGACCCTAGAGCTTTTCCCCCTTAATTTTGGTTCATTTGGGCGTATGTGAACCCAGCGATGGAACTCGGGTCTGCACCAAAATAATCTCCTCCAGGTGGTCTTGGTCCATTTCCAGTCAAACCAACCGAGCAGTTCATTTGTGGTAAGCACATAATCCGCACTAGTTCTGAACCAACTATGAGGAAATCCATTGATCTATTGAGTGATCTGGTACCGGAGAGGGCTGAATGTCACCAACGCTTCACCACAGTTGCGGTAAAGTCTGTTTTACGTTAGCTGCTCATCAGATATCTGCTACACTGCACAACCATAAAACTAACTTTACCGCAGTTAAACTACAAATTTGATTAGACAAAGCAATTGAAACAGGTGTAGTGAAATGGTCGTAAGTTTACATGTCAAACTTACTGAACATGTCCTCTGATGGAGACTGAACAATGTTGAAGTTTAGCATGTAGTCAGTATGAACTCCATTCTGCTGTTCAGAAGGCAGCAACATCTTCACCTCATGAAGCAACAGGCAGTTTTACACGTTAACTTTAAGTCAAATCCAGTCAAGTCGGTATATGAACCAAATTTTGACTACGACTAGGAAAAGATCCTAATTTGTCTTTGTCCCGTGTTATTTAGCTTTCCTGGCTTAGTAAACTTCTTCCTGTTTTGATTTTGTTACTTCTACCCCCATACACTTCTGACCAATGAGCAGAGAGTGTTCTCACGTGACTTTTGCTGATATATTTTGGTCCGATTGAATTTGTTTTCCCGTGTGAAACCGAACCAAACCAATCTGTAAATGCAGCACTGTAAGAATTGAGTGTCTGATTCGGACCAGAACAAACGTGCTACAGGTCTGAAAACGCCCTCAGACTCAGAACCCAGAGGACAAGTAACTCCACAAACACAAGACGCTTGCAGTAGCCAGCATTCAGCCAAGCTGAGGTTACTGTTAGCATCCTTCACACTCCCGACATGTTTGTGGTATATCTACTATTCTAGTATCGTAGTGCCAAGCAGGATGCTAATGCATTTTACTTTTACAAGGATTGTGGATAGCTAAGTTGTTTCATCTAACATTGCCAGTGAATTCAGTGCAGACCAAAAGACCTTTTTACTCAAATTCAAAGAGTTTCCAATTCACCACCTTGTCTTAGTGTTCCGCCTTCAGTAAGAATTTCCAAATAATGCATAATCACATCCCATGTTAGCCCTCCTGGGAAATCCAGCCGACTAGAATTCTTTGCCATTTGTACTTTGATTTCATCTCAGAGCCTAAAAAAAAGGTGGCTGTTTAGTTCTCTTCAACAGGAAATTCATTTGATTATGGCTTTTTTTTTTTTTAAGGTTGAGAAGGGAACACAAAGTTTAATTTAATCCTGATGAACATTGGCTGTTCAAACTCAAACACCTTTCAGATGAACCTACAGTCCACACATTGAGACCCAGTCAGTTTTCGCCACATGGAAACATGTATTCTACATGGGAAACGATAGCCATATGATAAAATGCTTTGTATCCTATCCTGTCTTTCTCAGTTCTGTTTATTTCATTGTAAGCACGGTTTTTATTTGGATGAGTCATCTTTCTTGGTTTGGTTTATGAATGAATGAAAGTGCAGAGTGGACTCATGAGAAAGGCTTTTACACACTTCTGTTGTACAAAGTTGTTCTTATCTAAACAGACTAAAGCTAAATCATATCCATCTCCAAAGTCTGCCGTCAAATATGTGAAATGTCATTCAAAACGATCTCATACCTGTACATAGCAACAGTGCATTTACAGATACATGTCATGTAGTTGGATCATTTTCCAGCCATTTTAATTGCCACAAAAGATAAAAAGGCATAGAAGTCAGATATGGAGCAAAAACATTCAAACATGGACACTGGCAGAAAACTGGCGTTGTAATATGGAGCAGTTGATCAGCATAGCAACATTCAGATTGTGACTCTGAGCCAAACTCTTTTTCTCTCCTTCAGAACCGCAGCTTCATCCAGGCTCTCCTCTTCTTCAAGTTCTTTTTCTGTCTCTAAATGTTGTCAAAGAAAAGAAAGAAATCCTCTTTAAAACTCCACATCTTCTAACTCATGCCAGCGTGCTGTTGGTGTAGACGGCCTCGAAATGCTGCAGCTGAGATAAAGAATAATGTCAGTTCTGTTCAGAATTTGATTATTACTTTGTGGAGTCCTCAACTGAAATAAAACACTGCAGTTTAGGTACTTACACTGTTAACACGTGCTTTCATCTGTAAACCAATATCTCAATAGTGAACATACACAACTGGCAGGTGAAATTTTAGGAAATCTTTCTTTTTCTCTGTATTATCTAAGAGTTTTAGCTTCCCTCCAGAAAGGAAACTTAAGGTTGTTTACTTGCCAGAGTGGTACAAACAGTGTGGATTTATCTTTATCCAGCAGGTGTTCAGTTTACACCTGGATGTCCAGTTTTTCCATTTTATGGCTCATCAGTCTTTAGTTAGGCTGGAATTGATTGGTTTTTGATGAAAATAGACTCATATTTGCGACAAATGAAAGGCTGTAAGGTACACGTGAATTAGAAGCGACTTATTAACATGTATAACAATAATGAGGTAGCAGCAGTCGTGGATTTGACAAATGCTTCTGTCCTTGATGAAGCATTATGTCATGTTCTATTTTCATACTGTAGTATTTGGTAATAAGGCTACATTAAAATGATCTGATTATAAATTAAGCAGTAACATCTGTCCAGATAGATTAGTCACCACTGTGAGAAAGCTTTGGATATGAATTTGAAGGTTTTCTTTTTTTTTTTTTTTTTTTTTTTTTGACCACTTTGGCAGGTAAATTATTACCTTAAAATTAAGTTATTTGCTAAAATAATGACTTTGGGAAGCACCAGGCTCCAATTTCCTGCCCTTGGTTGAATGACGGCTCATGGATGATACTGCTTTGTTGGCAAAGGTGGTGATACTGAAAAATGACTTTCTTAATTTAAAATAGTTATCACTCCTTTAATTTTCCCCTCTCCTCCTTTATTATTTTTTTTTTGCACCAACCCATTTTGTTCACACTAGTGACAGTCTGTCTCTCTCTGTACAATGGCTGTTGCACAGATTCTTTTGATTTAGTTTTCAGATATATTTCTTTATCTATATAAAATAAAAGATGATTGTATGAAATTTGAAGTGTTTGAGCTGTTGCTTTAGTCTTGATATTTGCTGTATCACTCTGGATTCAAGAAGTGTAGGTGGGATCATAATTCCTGCCTTTCCAAAAGTAGTTTATTATTAAGTGCATTAGTAATGCTTCAATAAGCAGAATTATGTCTACTGAATTCAAAAAGTACAGATTTTAGAAAGCTACTCAATTACAGTAAACTTTACAACCTTGCAAGTTAAACATTCTGATATTTAATTATGTAATGTTTTTCAATCACCTCTAATTTTTAATTAGTGGTTCTCAAAACAAAATTTGGCCACGAGTTTTCTCACTTTGGTTTACTACCAAAACTGGCCGCCAGGTGGGGTAGTAGGCCTAAAGACAGACTTTGAGCGAGTTTAGTTTCCTGCTTCAATGAAATGCAAGAAAGTTACAGCCTTTCTACTGGCAATGCTTAAATTAGCTTAATTAAATCTTTATAGAGGAAATAACCAAGTGGAGCAAAGCTATCCATTTCTTCATGAGAGCATAAACCCAGAAATTATTTTAAACTGGAATCTGGCCTC
Source organism: Lucifuga dentata (assembly GCA_014773175.1). Lineage (NCBI taxonomy): Eukaryota > Metazoa > Chordata > Actinopteri > Ophidiiformes > Bythitidae > Lucifuga > Lucifuga dentata. The sequence goes on from VXCM01006030.1 coordinate 28,800, forward strand.
AAATTTTATAAATCGATTGGCATTCTTGGATATAAAAGTACCAACAGTAGGCTACATCAAATTTTAGAGAATACTCGTAGTGTACTGTAAACTCATATAGTTCGTCTACCGTTAAATCAGAAAGGTTAGCCTAAATGTTCCGTAAACGCCTTGTGGAACACAATAAAACGTCAGGTTTGAAAATAGAAGGTGTTCATACTCCCACAAAATTCGTCAGTTAGAATGAGTCAGTTGAAGCCCAGAAACGTGCCCGCGCAGGTGTGGCTCAGGCTCG
>VXCM01006031.1:0-37537 GCA_014773175.1 Lucifuga dentata
TAGATGGAGGCAGATGATTCGCTGTGGTGACCCCTGAAGGGAAAGCCAAAAGGAAAAGAAGAAGTTTTGATCTGTTCCTAATTCGGCCATTTTTGTGGGACAACACATTTTCGCTACTGTATGCCATGTATACTAATCATCTGATAGTGGTGTGTGTATGTGTGTGTAAAGCAAGTCTGATTGGATTATTGCTTTAACACTTAAATGCATGAGTCGTTTTCCATCCATTCGTACATACGACATAAGTTACAGGTTGTTAGAGATGCAACACAAATTGAGCTACAAAGTGAAATATTTTTGCTTGTAAACTTTTCAGAACATTTAAAAAAAAAAAAAAAAAAAACATTTTTTGCCAGATTATATTTTTACAATGACTTATAGATCCCGTTATCAAAGCCGGAAGCTCTGACACGGCGCTGCAGCATCTTTCTGTAGCAGTAAGCTAGCAGCATAGTTACAGCAGAAACAGCTTCTTCCTCCTAGTTTCAGCGTTTGCTCATCATATCAGTGATACTACAGCGCCACCTAAGGACCAAAGTTAAAAACACAACTATTACCTGCTGCCTGTATACCAGGAAAAANTACAGCGCCACCTAAGGACCAAAGTTAAAAACACAACTATTACCTGCTGCCTGTATACCAGGAAAAAACAAAAGCGACACTCTTACATACCTCGGGTCTGTAGCAACCCTATACACTTTTTAGCGAAAAACATTAGAAAAACAATTATTTTCATCAATTTTGACATCTTGAAAACTGCTAAAAACAAAGAGTTTGAGGAATACCAGGGGGTTGAGGACTTAATTGAAAAAACTGAATGAGTTAGAGGTGTGTAACATGATCCCGGGTCGCTAAAGACCTGTCCTGTGCATTTAAGGGTTAAAACATGCATGGGAGAAAAGAAAGCAGTGACTTCCTTATGTAGCCAAAGACTTTAAAAGACTATAAGTGGATATTTAAGTTAGATGAACAAAAGAGTTTTGTTTCTATTCATGCTGTAAATACAATAAGGTGTCTGACTGCAGATATAGTCTGTAGTATTTAAATAGTTGTTATATCTGGAGAAACATCAATACCGAATACAGAATATTCCACCTATTCAGCTCTTCCATAATCTGTTGACACTTTGCTGCATCACTCTTCAAATGTATGTTTCCTCTTGAGTGTCTACTTTTCCTGATATACTGAAACTACTAAATGATCTCTCCAAACACAAATTATTCTCCTGTTTGGCTCTTTTTGTTTTTAAAGATCAGACCATGCTCCATGCAGGCCTGCTACAAAAAAATCTATTACATCCTTGTATGTCATCCACATTTCTCAACACTTAGTTTATAAGGCGTCTCAAGTGGTAACAGGAATGGAAGTCAGCTCTATCACAGTACAAAACAACACTCATAAATAAATCACAATTTTTACCATCCACAATCCTAGCCGCACATTTTTAGAAACATCAATATGCGCATGCTAGTTCTCTGTTCAAACCTGAGCCCACAGGTCGTTAATATAGCTGCCAGTGTTTCTGCCAAATCCTAGTTCACACATAATTACCTAAGCATGATTAGCACAAGTGCAGTGCTCCTGCGGTGCAATCTCCATCCAATGCCAGTGGTTGGTGTGCATCATCCAATTGTTTTACATGGAGGTGTAGCTTGCAATCAGGAGCATGGCAGCCTGAATTTTTATGAATTTAGTGTTTTGGGCTCACGAGCCAGCAGCAAACATAAACACCCATTATAAATAACTTATTTGAATAAGATTTTCTTATTTGAAAGAACTGCACCCACACACAAACTCCAAATGTAGCGAAAATACAGGTAAATGTGACTAGAAACTAGAGACTTATGCTTGAGAGAGAGAGAGAGAGAGAGAGAGAGAGAGAGAGAGAGAGAGAGAGAGAGAGAGAGAATTTAACCCTTTTAGATTCAATAAATGAACAGGTGCTCAGTCCTGATCTCTCTTCCTCTTATCTGTTGATTTCCCCAGTGAGTGATTAGAGGCAGATGAAGAGGATGTGGATCACAAGTCACCTTCACTAAAGGCGACTGCCAGGTTAACCACCTTGTAATTGCATGCTCGATATTGATCAATGGAGGCCGCTGCACCGTCACACATCATTTCAGACACAGAGAGCATGTGTCAAATTGCAGAGAGAAAAAAGACAGTCCGGGGTGAATAAAGTGAGAAAACATGGCAGGTCAAAAGTAGAGGTTTTTTTTTCTTTTTGTATGTCTGAGTCTGTGCCTGGGTTTGTTTGTGAGAGTTGTACTGGATATAGTTTGTTGCAGCATTGCAGTGACGTTGATGTTGGTGAGTTGTGTTGAAAGCAGCCATACCACCTCACTCATTAGACGGAGTAATGAATCATTGACTACAGATCAGTGTCAAGGGCTACTCTGCCAACTGCATCAATATGCAGTGTGTGTGTGTGTGTGTGTGTGGGTGGGTCCTCATTTTCCACCAATGAGTGGTTCTGATCAGCTGACAGGACGATTGCATATTCATTTCTATGAACCCATATAGCTGTTTGCATAAAAAGTTATGTCAGACCGTGACCAAAAATTCATAACAGGTGTTAAAATCACGCCACGTTACATGTGTGTGTGTGTGCAAAAAACTGTGAGACTAGTTACACAGTGTGATATATTTTAGTTGCAATATTGCATCTTAATGTATATAGTACACTGACACACAATCAAATCTGTCTTGGTATAAATCACTACATATAAATGTTTAGGTACATATGAGTTGCTATGGTATTCATTGTGGTTGCAGGGGAGCTGGTAGGTGGTTGTCAGGGCGTGCAGGGTGGTTTTTAGGTGGATAGTATAGTTTTCAGGACTGTTGTTCAGGTCTTTATGTACAGTATTCAGGGTGGTTGCGAGGGTGTGTTGTGTATCTTTATGTGTGTTAGTATGTACTGCAGGTTCATGTACTATACCATATCTGATACTATATCTGTCTGTAAATATTTCTGTACTATATATATTATATATTGTTACTTTTGTACCCATAGAAGTTAAGAAATACACAATAGTTTAGACTCCTATATATTTCTCTTGCTTGCAGTACTGGACAGTATGTAAACATAAAATGACTGTAGTACTTTCTTAGTGTATGACATATCATTTACACAACCTCAGAAATTATTTAATGCAGACAAGGAGATATACTGTGCAAACATTATTAAAATCGAATTAAACATTTCCACCATTGGTCAAATAAAGTCAAAGGTCATAATGCAAAACACAAAGAGGAGGCTGCAGGATTGGGAAAACAAAGATGCTAGGCTAGTCTAATGTTAGTGTTCCTTAAAAGCTAAAACCTAGGAACTTAAAAAAAAAAAAAAAAAAANAAAAAAAAAAAAAAAGAGGGCGGACCCATTCTGTCCACCACTCTGGCACAGTAACACTGACAAACCATAACACAATTTTTCTTCACTGAAAGGAGATGGCTCTATTGCAGTGCAGAAAAACATGCAGATGTGAAACCTATCCATTTCTTTTTTTAACCAACATTCTGCTTGGCCATAGTATATTTTACAACACTGTACTACACTATACAACAATATATCCAGTGCTGTGCAGAAACTTGGTATTGGAAATATTTTGCAGCTTACCCTCCTTAGGCCTGCTGAACGCTGAGCAGAGACGCGATGTGAATAAAGACGGCTCTGAAACCAGCCATCGGGTGTCCTGGCATTGATGCTTCTCGCCCTTTCATGACAGTTGCATCTGATGACTCAGTTTGTCTCTGTTTCTCTGTGCTTCACAAATTGTGAGAGCCAGGACAACCACTTCAGTGTGGAAGATTCTTTAGCTCCGCCAGGATCCCCACTTCTTGGTTTGGTCTTTTTTTCTAGTCTTCACATATCGGCCACATATATTTTTCTCACTTCATGCAAAGGTGCGGAGTACAGGGTTTCTCCTGCCAGGAATTGGCAGCCATTTGGCAGTCTTTATAATCCCTCATGGAAGAATCACACATATTTCCTCACTTCCTCTGCCAGTCACTTGTGAAAGTTGTTCACCATTGTTTGTTTTTCTTTGCTTGGCCAATCCTTGGTTAAGGCACATTTATGTCACATGGTCGGCGTCTATATTGTTGCAAATTTCGAGTGATGCGCTACCTCACAAGTGACCCTCAAATCAGGTCTCTGCAGCCTGCCATTTTGGCATGATTTCATCAGTTTCATCACATTTTCTATGCACTCAGTGTTTGCATCAGTGTTAAGTATAAACCAGCCTTCAGAGTGCAACAGGAGAAGCTCACAATTGGCCAGTGTCTGGAAAACTGTTTTTTTTTCCTTCACACTTTGTATGCTTTATATACTTTATTTTGCCAAAGATGGAGCATACTGTATCTGCCTGTCTCCAGAACTTGGTGTGTGATAAGACCTGGTTTTCTCTGTTTCATTTAGGTCAGGGCTAGGGTTTAGCGTCTTTCACCCATTTCACCCCTGAAAGCGGTGGCTGTGTGTCCCTGAGCCTGAGAAAATTTAGGAGGCCATTCAGAGCTAATTCATTTGCTAAAAGCTTCTTTTGAGTGCAATCATTTCAGTGTCAGCTTCAAAGCTTCGAATAGAAACCTCTCACTCTTTCACAAATTCTGAATTTCACACACGATGATTTCATCCGTGTTGATACATGGAGCTGGAATCAAAGGCACAGATCAATTATCCACAGTTACTACAAGAACACAGCTTCAAAGGATACATATCAGAACACAATCTCTGAGGGTTGTGCTTTCTCCACCTCCTCTCAGATTTGGCAAAAACACACAGTACACAGAATACACACGCATAACACAAGAGGTGTGAAAAGATCTCATTTTTACATCTGCACTTTTTTAATTGATTTATTACGCTGATGAATATTGCCGTTCATAACTGCAGATGAAAAAATTAGAAGAGGATCATTAGCTGTGAATCTGACCCACTTAGAGAGACAGAGAGAGGAAGAAACAGAAAGAAAGAGTTTGCTGATGTGTTGAAGCACTTTTAAAACCACATTTATGAAACTCGTGGAAATAAATGAGCTGAAGAAAAAGTGTGAGAGTAAGACGGTTACAAAGATCAACAGATGCAAAAGCAAGGATGAATGGAGGGTTACATCAGCTGTTGATAGAAGTGATAACTCATTCAAAAAAAGAAACCTAAATGAATAACAGCCAAAAGAAAGAAAGAAAGAAAGAAAGACATAAAAAGAAAGAAAAGACATGAGTGGAGCCTGAGCGATCTCTGTCTCATACTGCCATGCTCCTCAGAGGAGAATAAATAAGGCTGGAAAAAGTGGGCCTCCAGATGTGACTTCTTGTTCTAACACCCCCCTGGCAGCATCTTCTGAGGGCTGGAATGTGTTCAGTTATATTCATAAATATTAAGATTGTCTCACAGCTGACAAATATAGACCGCATTTGTATTATTTAAATGCAACCTGGGAGGAAAATTACAGCATGAATATGCTAATAGGTTAAGAAGATTAAAAAGATCAGCAAAATTAGGGGTGATATCATGAGGCTTCAAGATGGAGAGGAGAGGTAAAAAGAAAGGAAATGAAAGCAGACAAGAGGAAAAGACAGGTAACGAGACGAGAGAGAAAAATGACAGAGAAAAGGAGAAGAGATGAGAGGAAACGAGATTATGAAAGATGAGGGAAGGAGAGGTGGGATTAGAGGAAAAGGAGACAAAGTAGGATAGCGGAGCATTGGAGTAGCAGAAAGGATGGAGAATGGATGAGAAAGGGTGAATGGAGGTGGGGTGGAGTTGCAACAGGTGAAGGAACCAGAACAAACAAGGACGATCAAAAGAATGAAAAGAGGCTCAGGGAGGAGATGAAAAAGAGCGGAGGTGTTACGAAGATTTATGCAAAAAGGAGCATTATCTGCAAAGAATGTTACAGCACATTGAATGGGCTGAAAAGCACAAAATTAAAGAGCAGAATGAGCTAAGCATGAAGAATTAACTTTGGAAGTCTACAGAGCTCAATCACTTTACTTCCTCCACACACACACACACACACACACACACACACACACACACTGGTATTCCAATTAATTGTAATTAATGTCATCCTGTCATTCTAAAAATAACCACAAAAAGAACGAAAAAGGAACTTGGTAAAACCCACTGAATAAATCATGGTTCAGTCAAAGCGCTCTTCCCTCTTCCATTGTTTCCCATCTTGAATAAATTTCCTAAAAAATTGATTTACAACTATTCCTAACTCTTGTACAGCTAATACGTGTTGCTATGGTGACGATTAATGAAAGCCTTCCCTATCTTCTCTAAGTGTGGCCTCTCATTACCATGGTAATAAACATTGCCATATCGTCTGGTCGTTATCACAGAGACAGATCGGCAGGCATGATAGCTGTTCTTTTGAAGAAAGGAGGGTGGTGGAGGAGGAGGGGAAGGATGTGACGAATGAAGAACTGAGGACAGGAAGAGACACAAAGGCTGCTGATAGAAGCAGAAGATATGCAGAGAAAGAAAAGAGGAGCTATGATGTTCAAACTGGAATGTTCAAAGCTTTTAAAAAGTTATCACCATCCAGATGTCTTCTATGAAGTTGTTTGATTTACAATATGTTGGGGGGGTTCTTAAAACTTCTAACTTCCCTGTGCATTTTTGGCAACATGCAAACCTTCTAAAAGTCATTAAAAGTCTATATTATATTTGCACTGAATTTGTCTTTTAGAAATTAAAAAATGGATGAATATAAACTTTCTGCTGTTAAATGCTGATAAAACTGAACTGTTAGTTGTTAGACCAGCAAAGCATGGGCATTTGTTTGAGAATTTGAGTGTTAACATTGACGACTGCATTATTCCTGAAAGCTCGACCATCAAAAACCTTGGAATGATTTTTGATTCCCGTTTAACATTCCAGCCTCATATCAAGTCCATCACCAAGACAGCATTTTTTCATCTCAGTAATATTGCTAAGATCCGGCCTATTCTATCATTACGTGATGCTGAAACTTTGATCCATGCATTTGTATCTTCCAGACTTGATTATTGTAATGTACTTCTCTCTGGTCTTCCAAACTATGCTATTAGAAGTCTGCAGCTTGTCCAGAATGCTGCAGCTAGACTCCTGACAAAAACTAGAAAATATGATCATATAACACCCGTTCTGGCCTCTCTTCATTGGCTACCAGTACAAGCTAGAGCTGATTTTAAGGTTCTTCTTTTAACTTATAAGGCCTTGCATGGACTTGCACCACCTTACTTATCTGAGCTACTTACACCATACACACCAGCTCGTCCTCTCCGTTCTCTCGATGCTGCTCTCCTGGTTATTCCTTCAATTAACAAAAAATCGCTTGGCTTTAGAGCATTTGCTTACCGTGCCCCTTATCTCTGGAATACACTACCACTACATGTTAAAGAAGCAAGCTCAGTTGAAAATTTTAAATCAAGGTTGAAAACCCACCTCTATTCATTATTTTACGGCCTACCTTAGATTATTACTTTTTCAAGCATCCTTTTAACTTTGCTCTTTTAATGTTCTTGTTTTTACTGTAACTTTGCTTTGATGATCTTTTTAATGTCCCTACTTTTTACCTTTACTGTAAAGTGTATCGGGACCATGATGCATGGTGATTTTGCACTTTAAATAAATTGATTGATTGATTGATTGATTTAAAGTGTCTCAGGAGGAAGACTTGGTCCATTTTTACTACAGCGTTCCAATCACAGAATATTCATAATACAGCTTCCAAGCTCACTGTTGGCTGACTTCTAACAGCAATTTTATAGTTATTTATCTGTGGATGAGCAATGTGACGAGAAATAAGTTCTAAGCATTTGAAGCTTATTATTTAATGAGACCTTTTTTCTATATACTACATAGCACAGCCGGCGCAGACTCTCTTAGACTCTCTTTTGAAAGCCGAGATCAAGCATACAGAAATCCGTCTCCAAGCCTTGTGATTTTGCCAATATATTAGAAGCTAGACTCTGGAGACTTTTTTTTTTTTTTTNTTTTTTTTTTTTTTGTAATTCCCATTATAAATCAACATGGTGCTTCTTTTCATTTTGTCTCAGAAGACAAAATTACCCATACTGTGTGAAAACTAAGAGAAAAGAAAATGATATCCAGCAAATTAATTCTCAAATAATTCTCATACACATATGAAACACAGAAGTACTATAGCTCTCTGTTAAGATAATATACATAACTAGAAGGGTTTGAAAATGTGGATATTCACAAAATGCATACTTTATTTTGAAAGAAAAACTTCCTGTCTATGCCCCCCCCCNCTTCCCCATCTGGTTATAATTTTAACTGTTTATTGATGATGAGCGAGCATTATTAACAAAGGCTAGAAAAACCTTGTTCTCAAGCCAAAACCAGTAAATAACAAGAAGTATTGTTTTGACAGCTTTTTGCATTATGACAAATTATCTCTTCGAACTCTTATTTCTGTGGGATTTCTCCTCTAATTAGTTGGCTTATTTGTCTCTATTGTGGAAATGTGACTGTATTGTTTGTGTCAATTACAGCTACAGCAGGAGAGTTCTCTCTCTCTCTCTCTCTCTCTCTCTCTCTGCGTGTGTGTGTGTGTGTGTGTGTGTGTAGGTCACAGAGAGGGTTGGTACTAAAATAAGTACGGGTAGATTTATGCTGGGAGGTGTTAAGTGATTGAGATACGGGATCATGTTAATAACTGTAACAAGCGCTGAATCTGATTGGCTGACAGAAGCCTCCATATTTTCAGCAAAGTGCCTCCATGCAAAGTATCTAATATTGTCAAACTTCTCCAACTTTTCAAATTAAATTCCTGCTCACTGCAAATTTTAGTTTCATTTTTTTGCTGCCTGTTCATAGATTGTAAGGGTGCACGCACACACACATGCACACAGCTGTATGTTAGCACAATGTATGTACTCCCAAACATTTCCTAATTGGTCTTGGTCTTAAACATCCGTATGTCCTTTCTGTTGTCTGTCATTCACACATACCTAACTCGAACCAAGTGCCTGTTCCAAGAACTACCTGTTCACCCAAAATGATCCCTTTAAAATTGGGTCAGTTTTGGTGATAAATGTTTATAAATTCAGCTAAATTGATGGAAGGGAAACAAAATCGCTGGTATGGAATGATCTGCAGAAGACAGACTATAACAGAAAGCCCGCACATATGAAGGTGTTTACAGAAGGGTCTTCAGGTCTTTTCGTCTCACTTTAGAGGAATTCAGAATATCTAATGGAATTAGATAACTCATTCCACCATGAGATACCGGAGAAGAAAACAGCCTACCAATTTATGACAAGTCACAACTGCCCATTTAAAATAAAATAACTTTATTAACAGAAAAGAGTGGAGAAATGAATATGAGGCAAGATGAAGTGACACTTTCAACTAATGAGTGGATTTTATCTTGCAAATGTGTCCCAGCTGCATGACCGCATTCTGATCTCAAAGCGTTCTGTGTGCATTTTTTCCTGATCTGGATGCAGACTGCATTTTAGTGCAAGGTCTAAATGGGGCCTATGTTGTATTTAAACACTCGCTGGAATGGCAAGGAGCTTAGTCACCGCCGTGTTCTGGGCTTAGTGACAAAGAGGTTTATAATTACATACATCATCAGGTAAAAAATGAACCGGTTTCTAATCCCACCCACCTCAGCTTCCTCAATGAGAGAATTCATGGAATTGAGTGGGGTGGTATGGGTAAAAAAGCCAATTGAATTATCCACCCTCTCCCTCCTCCCAAGAGATCATGTACCAACTTTCATTTTTACAGAAATCTGCCCCCCCCTTAAATGTTATTGCATTTACAAATCCATTAAATATGTCTTAATTTTTATCTGTTAAATCTGTAATTAGAGACACCAACACGGCTCCTGCAGTAGCAGCTAGCTGATATAATTGCAAAGCTTGCATGACTTGAGTATAATACCAATTAGCTGTGTTACCTCCTTGAAGAGCAAACTGTGCCCAAATAAACACATCTTAATTATGCCCTGAGAGAATAGGAGTTGGAGAACACACAATTAAAGTAGATAATTAATTCAGCGTTCTATCATCATAGTTTTTTCTTTTTTACCCTTCTTGCTTTACGCCAAGAACCATGCAGCTAGGAGATTAATAAGTGTTCGTCCCCTCTACGGGACTTTGGGTCAGCCTTTGTAGAAGGCTGTGCTGGCAGCCATTTGCCTCTGTAGACTTAAGAAAAAAGGGACCAGAAACAAACAAATAAAATAAATAAATAAAAAATGGCAAAAAATTTAATGTATATGTACTTCACTATACTGACCAGGCTAGTCAGTCATCACTCAATTCAAAACATCCTCTCAAACTTGAAAACTTACCGTATATACTCAAGTATAAGCCCATCTCGTATAAACCAACCCCGATTTTGACCTGCAAATTTAGATTTTTAAAGAAACCCGTATAAGCCGACCCCTGATGTTGTTCCATCAATTTATTTGTTTAGCAAATTACCTGTTTTTCTATTGTCATAGTATTCCTGTGATTTTCTGAAAATAATCCACGTACCGGTAAACATGATATTTATTTCAGCAGCTGATTACCGTAACTGACCAATCACAACAGCGCTTACAGGCCGCCACAAAATGTGCTGGATAAGATGTTGTGTCAGGAATATCGCATTCTGAGGTATGGTTTAAACTATTTTTCATAGGTAGCGGTAATGGGTAGTATTTCCACCGCTGGAAATTTCCTTCTCTGGGAACAAATTTTAATTTCTCATGTATAAGCTGACCACCCCCCCCCCCCNCCCCCCCCCCCAATTTTCTTTGTGAAATTTGGTAATAAAAACTCGGCTTATACTTGGCTTATACAGTAACTCTTAGATCCATGTTTACTTGCGGCTCTCTACTTCCTTCTTTTTCACATCGCCACCTATAGAGGTTGACTAGCCTTTAAAAACCTGAGACCTTCATCATTTCTTTGGGCTTTGCACTCACTTTATATTACTGGTGTCCCACGAGAGCAGAATCCATCCTCTTATCTTCGTCGTCAAATGTAACCAGGTCAGCCTTCTCTATTTGGTAACGGAGCAACACTGGAGGTGGACGTCACGAATTGGTAGAAACTGAAAAAAAAAAAAACAGAAATAATTTAAATGATTGGTCTACTGTGTGACACGTGGTATTGGACAGTAACTGTGGTGAGTTTAAGCAAGATAATAGCTCTATGTTCCCCAAGCAGAAACAGAGCATGTCTGTATGTGAGACAACAGCTGTCTGTGAAAAGACTTGCATCAGATCAGATAGACAATCCACAGTGGGCCATGGCTCAGCTACTACAGTACAAATGCAGGTTCAAAGTGTTAGTCCCGAGAGTGTCAGCTGCACTCTTGACATTCGGCTGTGTGGAGAAGTGGATCACATGGCTGTATGAAATAGTGCAGTGAAAAAGTTTGCATCATACACTACTGTACACTTGTGGTGTGACGCAAGCTTGTTCATTATTCTATTTCAAGTAACAACACAAGGACAGGAAGCTCTGGTTGAGGACTGACTGCTTCCTCTTAATTCTTTTTCTGAATGTTTTTTCAAAGCTTCTTCTTTTTGATCTTCCTAAATTATGAAAAAAAAAATCTTATTATTTATCTAGATTCCTGTGTGCCAGTGTCACATAAAATCTTTCCAATGTTTTCTAGGCAATATTTTAATTTGCAGATTTTTATAAAGTGATACCCAAACAGGGAAAAATGATCAGCATAAAAGAACACAAGTTTTTTTTTTTTGTTTTTTTTTAAATTAGAAATGGCAAAACAAAAGCTTTTCAGGTTGAATTCAATTATTGCCCTTGAAGCAGCATGAAGCAGCATTATGTAAAACAGTGATGAAGACAGCCATGTAATTTCTTTGGTGATCACATTTTGAAATAGCCTAAAACAATATCAATGAATGGAAAACATCAAAAGAACTCAATCACTGGACAGATCATCTTTAAATTAGTCTATATCACACTGTATGAATAATTTGATCAATAATACCTACAGTATATGGCTCTCATTGGTGTGTGTTCTCCTTTTGCTCCTCATTCACATTTGTTCAGTCTGGATAGCCAAGGGCAACATGAGGGACAACACAGTGGCCGGTCAGAAAGAGAAAGAGAAAGAGAAAGAGAAAGAGAGAGAGAGAGAGAGAGAGAGAGATGCCAATTCTTCTTTATTGGATGTGTTTAATAATAAAATATGCTGCTGCGTCAGACTAACCACAGCCACCAACACCAGGCCAACAGAGAAAAGACTGACACCGGTCCAAAAAAGTCTGAGAAGATGGAGAGAGCACCATCATGAAAAAAATGTCACAGAAGAACCAAGGAGGAAGAGGAGGCAGGGAGCAAAATTACAATTGTTTTTAAGTATAAGGAGAAGAACCAATAGCGAATCACTGCGACAGCACAGACAAGAACACAAGAACGTTCTCCCTCGCAACTTCGTTAGCGAGGGAGAAGAACTGTCAAACTTTACGCTTGTTTATTCTCTGTCTCTTTCTCTCTCACACACACAATAATCAGTGTGTCCTCAGAAAGCTCAAATCATGCTGGGGGCAGATTGATCTGTTGCTATGTGGCTTTATTATGTCTCTTTTGCAAATTAACCAGGGACTGATCATTCATTTAAAAAAATAAAATAAAAAATCAGGGGCTCTTAACCATGTGATATCAAAGCCCTGATGAGCACGCCTACACAACAGCTCGTATTGTGATTGGTTGAAAAAAAAAAATCTGCAGACATGTGGGTGNCGCCTACACAACAGCTCGTATTGTGATTGGTTGAAAAAAAAAAATCTGCAGACATGTGGGTGTCAGAGGCGCATGGTTGAGAAGCAGCCTCTCTAACATAGTTTTCATATTTTGCACCGATTTGTGACCTTTAATTGAACTTTACTGAGTTATTGACTGCCTGTCTAGTCTTGTCAACTGGTGTTTGTAAATGCAAATGAGTGCAAAGGAATGACAAAATGTGCAGGGTCCTACAAATGGGACAGAAATTTGGCAAATAGTTTAAGCAAACAACCAAACAGTGCATTGCAGCCATCTTGAGAAGTAGACCAGAGACTTAGGATCAATTCATACTTAGTTAACTATGCATAAGTGTAATGGCTGCCACACAGCCAAGTCACCAGCGGCAGGTGACAGTGCCAGCAAAAAAAAATGTCTGAAAGCTGATCAAGCACAGTGACATTTGTTTAATGGCTGCATGTATTATATCTGTTATCGCTGCTTTAAATGTGGATCTTCTTAATTGCCGCCATCTTTGTTTACACTATTGTGGAAAATCGGAAGAAGTTTTAAATTGTAGGGTATCAATCAGGGATGTTTTGGTCTTCGCATTGCCCCCTAACAGAGAGTATTTGATATTCCTGACTGGCCAATAAGAGCACAGCATGGTCTTCGGGAGAGGGCCTTCCTCCATCATGCACGGCAATGCTGCAACAAGGGAGAGAGGGTCCAAGGTAGGCCATCAAATCAAACTGGCTGCAGGTGGATGTAGGGTAGGATAAAAGTACTTAAAGGACCATACTGGCCATTTTGCATATTTGAGCCTAATAAATTCAATTTTCATACATATAATGTTACTGACAATCATTTCCAAAGCATACTACTGGAATGGTGATTTTTTTTCTTCCTACCTTCCAGACCGCCATTAGTTTCAGTTCATTCTGGTACGCTATTAAAATCAACTTGTTGATACTTGAAACGTTCTTGAGATAGATAATCCATCATCTTCAACAAGACGTGTATTCATAACTTTTTCAAAGTTATGTAATTTTAGCGTTTAAGTGCAATAAAAAGCACAGAGTGAATGTATGCCTGCACCACGGAATATAGTCCCAAAAGAAGACCTGTGTTTATGGAAAAGTTTAAAGGTCCATGATTTCAGAAGGCTGCTATTAGCAGGAGACACATTGATTTTTAAGTTGGGTGTATCACTTGAATATTTGATTTTGAAAGATTAAGAGATTTTGCAAACTATCAGGAAAGCTGAAATACGGTTTTATCCTTTGGAAAATGGTTGTCAGTAACGTAACGTATGTGAAAATTGAATATATTAGGCTCAAACATGCAAAGTGGCCGTTCTGTATCTCCAAGCCTCACACTCTCTTATAGGGAAGCCTCTTCTACTTCTCCATACTCTCATTTACATTATTAAATTCAATAATCATAATTGGAATTGCCTGTGGACTCTGTCAATCATTGCAAACCTGAGCCGAGTGTGGAAAATACTGCATCAGCAGTAAACGGCTTTCATATCTAATTTATGCATGTTTGTGTGCATGCAGCAACAGGATTTCTTTCCTCAGCCAAACCTCTCTTTCATTCCTCCTCTCCTCCTCCATGTCCTCGGTAAGCACATACTGTACATGGTGCTAATGGCTGTTGTGGTAAACTGAGATATTCCATGATTTCTGATTTGGCTTTCAGCAGCTTGAGAAGAAGCCCAGTTCTCCCTGAAGCCTGACAGCCATGTTAATATATACAATGCATAACAGACATTTTTCTGTCATCCTTTCAGACATCCAAACTCCAGGCATTTCCTTTCATCTCCAGAAACCTTGCTTTATTTTTCTCCACCAATTCTTTGCTTTCCCTTTATCTAAATAATATATACATTTAAACATGAGATCTGTCTCATTCATTGTGAGGTCTAACAGTAGGCCAACTATCAGCATTGTAATCAGAACATGTCACTCTGTGGCCTTGATGCTCTATGATTGGAATTTCACGCTTTTCATCCTTTCTATCCCACTTTCTGTCTGTCTTTGTTATCTCCTCTTTTATCAGTTTGTCCTCATGTTTTCTAAGCAGAGTATTTTTCACAGAAACTTGTTAACTGGGTGCTTTGAGAGGTTGGCTACTCCAATGGTACACAGATGTGCAACTTGGTATGAGATGGAAAGAAAGAAAGAAAGAAAGAAAGAAAGAAAGAAAGAAAGAAAGAAAGAAAGAAAGAAAGACTATCATATGATGTTAGGAGATCCTTACTCTGCTGCAATCATCTTGCTCATTATATTTGTAGGTTTTATGAAAGATTCTGTAGTATAGAGAAAAGTATAGCATTTGTAGGCAGGATTCATAAAACACAGCGCCAGGTTTAATGTGTCGATAAAGGAAAATATAATCACGCAACTGTGTTCCCTCATTCATAAACACTGTCACTAGCATCTTTTATCATTTACCTTGTAAGAGGCGTTATTACAGTATGTCCTTATTTACATGTCTGAGAAGTGATTCATAAAACACACTATCATGCAAAAATTAAGAAATTTTTCAGTCTAGTGGTAAATTTCAGCAGTAAGAAATCTGGGTGATATTTTAACAGTATTTTCCTCAGTGATCAATACATTTTATATTTAAACCCACTCAGTTGATCAGTATTTAAGTGGTGAGTTTATAGATCAAATCTCTTTCTTATATTAGTGTTGTTCTTACAATACAGAGCTCTAAAGCAGAGAATTTAGTTGCCCTTTGTGGATTTAACATGTCAATTTTGCTTTTACATCAGAGAAAGCAGTACAAAGCGTGGCTCTTAAATATGCAGCAGCTCATTAGCACGCTGATCTTTATTGGCTTTTACATGACACCTTACAATGTCTCATAATGGGACAATGGTGTGCTGATTAACGCAAGGAAAGCTTTATGAATGAGCTTCAATTATCACAGCACTTTAGTGTGATGTTGTATAGTTATTTTTTATGAATCACGACTAATATCTCCATACAGACAAGAAAAGATTATCAAAAGGACCACAAACATTGCAGAGTCGGTGTGACAATGGTACTGGCTCAATGGTATGATATGCATCCTAGCCAGCTGAGGCAAACATTGGCAGACTGATTAGGTCTTTCGGAAAGATCTTAATATTCAGGTTACATCACAATTGTTTCAAGCGTATATACACACATATATACACAAACTTCAAAGGTTGAAGACCATATATGAATGAGACTGATCTTTTATAAAAAAAAAATTACACCAAAGTCAACTGTGGAAGGTCTTACAATATCAAATCTCCAGGCAAACCAAAGAGAAAGGAGGATAGGCAGCACTGTCAGCAGGATCTATAAGAAATGACCAAATGAAATCCCAGTACATTTTGTTATATGTAAGTATGGTGGGATCACAAGAAGAAGGGATGTCTGAGACAGTTTCAGGTTACAGGACCTGCATGACGATCAGAACTACAGGGACATTAATGACATAAAGCGTTAGGTAAAGAGCCTCAGTAGGTTTCTGGTGGAAGTACTATAAACTGTCCCTTCAGAAAAAGGTGAAGGAACTTGTGGAGGACATGGGTGACAAACTGCTTTCTGACATTGCTGAACTGACAGCAGTGGGATGATGACAGTGATGTCCTGAAGCCATTATACATGTATTTCTTTCCTGGCAATGGTTGCTGTGTTTAACAGAATGCTGAATGGTGTAAACTGCAGAAGTGATGACTTTTCTTTTGGTCGGTTGTTGAACCTTCTGTCATTCAGTTAAAATGTCGTTTAAATTTCCACATGCAACCTTTACCTCTGGCTTCTTGCTCCACCAAACCGGAGTGGCTATTTGATGGCAGGAATGATGTAAGACTGGTTGGATTTAAAGTGTTCTGTGTTATAGCGCTGTTCAAAAATGAATGAGCCATTCTTTTGAACCCGTTTTGAATCCATTATTTTTCAAGTTGGAAACCACTGTTTCTAGTAGACAGCCAGAGCCTAACCTGACTCCGACAACCACTCTCCCATTCCCCCAACTATTAATGACTTCTATATATTAAAGCTTGCTACATAGCACTGATCAAAATGGCAGAATTACAACTGTAATTCAGTGTTACAAACTCTAAAATCTCTAAAACTCTAAAATCTTTGTTACTGTGACATACGTGGCTCATTTTAAGCAGTGTGGATGGCAACATACTGTATATTCTCCTCAGGCTTTTTTTTTTAGCCTTACAAACTCGAACAGTGCTGAGACTGTTAAGTACATAACACTGGAAACCCCATATACTAGAAATTCTACTCTCATGCTAGTTGTATTAAATATTTCTTCATATACTTCTCTTCCGGGGCCTTTCACACTACCTCATATGTGCTGTTCTGCAGAGAATAACAGCTCAGTGGAGTGGGAGTGAGTAGGAAGCGGAACATGCTAAATTTCACTGGAATGTGGAGCGAGTTTTTCCAACAACTGGAGCATGCTCTGGAACGGACTGACAATAAACCCTGCTTTTCCTAAAATCCCAGAAGCATGCGCTACAGCCTACTTCTGTATATGACCTAACTACTACGTTGATTTTGTCATCAATACTGCCAAAAACATGGCATTCATGAAATATTTAAGGTGTTACATTAAAAAAGTAAACACAAAGATGATGACAGTGAAGAGCAGGAGAGTGGGTGTGGCGAGGTAAAGAAGATGAAAAAGAAGAAAATTAAAATGGCATTTTAATGGCAAGTTAACATGCTTAAAAATACTGACATTTGATCCGCATAAAATAATGCATGTCAGTGATTCCTTTAGGTAACAGTTTCAGTGTATTCTGCAGGCAGAAACTGCAACAAACGGGTTTGGTAAAGCAAAGTTTTATTTTATGTTGTTAATTATGTGATTTGATTTTTATATTGTGAAAATAGTTAAATCGCTCCCATTTACCTCTCATTTCTGCTGCAATAATGATACAAAATACAGAAATAGTAGCGATATTTTACTGTCTACTGGGAAACTAATAAATAGTAATTTAACACGCACAAGTAAAATAAATACAGTTATAAAACTACCGTATAAATCAGCCCATAATTCATAATGTCATGAACAACTATACATACATAACAGCTGGATAATGAAAAATATTATTAAATTAAAAGTTTAGTTAATAGAAATCAGTACAAACTATTAGTAAAACAAATGTTTGATTCATTTTTAGGTGCAAAGTTGTATTGAGTAGATAGATTTTAAACCTTCTAAGATGTAAGTCTTTGTAAATCTGAAAAATTATAAAGCATACTTGCATATACTTGTTTATTTGTTATGCACTGGCTTTTCATTGTTGATATTCAAGTTTGATCTTCATTAATGGAACTGTGAACCACTTAAAGTTTTTTTTTCTCATGATTTAATGTGAATATGCCTCATTATCTATTTACTAAAAATGTACTTATACTACTCAAACAGTTATGCATTAGTCTCTCAGCTCTTCATCAAACCTGAAATTCAATTTGAAATACAGTTGTACTTTACTGCTCATAAACTAAAATAAATGCTCTATATCAAAGTGCGTTAGGTCAAGGAAATAGTCGCTCACTGAATACACACTGACTTCTGGAGGAATTACCTGGTGACAGCAGGTTTCTATGCTATACTCACTAAATGTTCATTTAAAACACCATAAACCTCTTCTGTCATTTCTGTAATATTTGATTAATTAACGCACTGAGCAAAGAGTCTTGTCCCCACAACATATCACACTATAAGGACAGGCAGGAAGTGAGCACTGTGTGTTTTATCAGACATCTGAGCTTTGTTTGATCTTCAAGGAGACAAATTGCACATCACACACCTCCTGTACTCAGCATCTCTGGAGCAGGCAGCAAGGCATGTCAGCAAGAGAAAGACGAAGGAAAGCCATATTTATACTTTGTAGCACATTTCAAATACAAGGCATTTCAAAGTGCTTTATAAAGGTGAGAATTTGAAAACAAAGTCAGAAAAGTGTAACAAAAATGTGGCATAGAACAAATAAATTAATAATTAAAATAGGTTAACATTTTGAAAAGACTGAGTAGTAGTGAGTGCAGAGGTGGGCCGTCAGGGCCAGCAAGGCCTTCTCTGCTGGCCTAGGGATTATCAGAATCAGAAAATTATATTTTTATAATTTTATATATTTTAATTAATGCTATATGTATTTTACAAAGTTCATTCCCATCAGTCTATTATTAACGTCATTCCATTGCTACTCTCTCCCTCAGTTGCGCTGCTTTCAGTGCAGCTCATATACATTAGAGCTGTTATCCAATCAGATATTCCACCTGTGCTGTCTCCGGGTGAAAAATCTACCTTAAGGCCTTCAGAATTTTGAGTGAATCCCCCTCTGCTGTTGAAGCAAATGGAGACAATGTTCAAGACAATATTCTTTAACCAATAAGATTTCAAGTTTGCCATGTTGGGCGTACTCTTTTACATGGCAGGGCCTTCTAGCTGGCCTAGCCACCTATAGGGCCGGTTAGTGGAGGGCAGCATTACACTACGCAGCATACAGCCTGCCGGAAATTCATCAAAACAAGAAGAGGGTCAGTCAGCTAACTGAAGTAAAACTAGCTAGCACATAACGTAGCATTATCTAAGATTTATTTAAACTTTCTTTCGTTTAGATTTTTAGATGTAGTGCTTTAGATTTTTTGTTTAGATTTTTCTTTAAACACACAACGGCTGAAGGAGGAGAAGAAAAGGATGGCAGATTTACTGGCAAAGCGTTTTTCACATTTTCAGCCCTAAAACACATTAAAACATATTCAAAAACTAAGACCGGTCAGGCTCGACTGTCAACACTGGCCTCCATGGCAATTGAGAAGCACCTTTTGGAACTGAAATGCACCGATGTACTGTACAACCGTGTCATTTAACTCTTTATAAAGAAAGAAAGGAGAATGGACTTTGTCTTCAGATGATGAGCAGCTTTCTTAAGTTTGATGGATTTTTATGTGGCTGGAATCTATGAGGAATCCTGTTGAATAATCATATTGAATCCTGATTGTGTTATTTGTGTTTTACGGCATTTTTTGCTAACTTGCTGGTGGTATGAGTAAATGTGATGGTTGTGAGTTTGTTCTTATTTCTTTGGTAATGACACTGATTTAGGCTATGCGGTGTCTATTCGTCATAATGCGCAATCTTTGACGGTTTCAGTCACCATGTATTCAGGTCTCTGCAACTGTCATAGGTGTTGAGCCTTGTGTTAAATCACTTTATTCCACTCAATAAATGTTAGTCACTGTGAATATGGGCTGGTTACATCAAATGACAACAGCCTACAACCCTAGTCATGGAGAGGTTATTCAAAGGCGGTTTAACTGCGGGGGAACAGCACTGAAGGCTAGGTGTAAAATACATGGCCCACCGCTAAGTGGAGTTCTCATACCCATTTATCACCTGCGGGATCACAAAGAGCTGGAGCCGATCCCAACCTTTCATTGGGTCAGACGCAGAACGTGTTGTGACTGGAATGCAATCCATTCTGTCAGACCACACATGCATTGGTCTGAATTGGATTGTCATGGGTTCTCAGTCACAACCAGCCAGTTGTAAA
The DNA here is from genome assembly GCA_014773175.1 of Lucifuga dentata. NCBI lineage: Eukaryota > Metazoa > Chordata > Actinopteri > Ophidiiformes > Bythitidae > Lucifuga > Lucifuga dentata. Next base: position 20,279 of record VXCM01006031.1, read on the forward strand.
TTCAATCCATGCAGTTCACCGAAAGGCTGTAGCATGTTTCTTCCGTTAGCACCAACACACACACACTTTCATTTTAGGAGACAGGACAGAATTAACAGCAATTCTGTGTCTTCTCTGTATTTTTGCCATCTCCTCTCGCTTATGAACAGGGATAACGGGGCTCAGTTTCACTTTAAATTCTCTCTGACAGTGAGCTTGAGAGAGAAATTAGAAATCTCCCAACTCTCAGGCCTCAACACACTTGGCCTGTTGCTGCAGGAAGCAGTCGTGCTTGGCAAAGACGAGGAGGATGAGTCGGAGAGTTACAGATCAGCTATGAATTGACCAATGGAAAGGAGGTTTCCGCCACCTTCCAACTCTCTAACAGGCACATCTGATGAAGCAGACTGTGAAATTAACATGTATGTCTTTGGGCTGTGGGAGGAAACTGAACACTCAAAGGAAACCTAGCCAAGACATGGTTAGAGTGGACAGATCTTCTTGCTGTGAAGTGACAGTGCAAACCACTAACATTTCTATTCACAATGTTTTGTCATAGAACAATAAGCAAGCCACTTCTGAACAACTGGAAGGTTCAAATATGAGTTGTATTTTAGTGGATAAACAAGGCAGCAATATTTTCCAAACACACTGACACGATGGAAACAGATTTGCAGAAATCTCAGAGCTGGAGGGAGCGTGTAGTAAGCTATTAGAAATCTAGGAACATTATTCTTTGTGAGCTGTAGCTATCTAGCAGCATTTTTGGGAAGTCCTAAGAAGTCTGATCAAATGTCAGTGAAGTCTTTTGTAACATTTTCCACAGACTTTTCACCATGATAATAGGCTAAAATTACTATTGTCTTAAAGGACCATACCATCAATTTTGCATTTTCAGGGTTTTTTCAAAGTTATGTATTTTTAGCGTGTAAGCGCAATAAGAAGCGTGGGGTGATTTGAAAAGGCTTGCTGTTGTCAGCTCTTCAGTACTACACCACTAAGAATGATTCAGATCACTCTGTGCTTTTTATTGGCGATGATGGATTACCTATCCCAAGAACATTTCAAGTATCAACAAGTTGATTTTAATAGCATACCAGAATGAACTGACCAATGGCGGTCTGGAAAGTAGGAGAACATTTTTAATTCACCATCCCAGTAGTATGCTTTTGGAAAAGTAACATATGAAAACTGAATATAATAGGCTCAAACATGCAAAATTGCCAGTATGGTCCTTTATGAGCAACATCAGCCTAATCCAAATTAAAGAAAGATTTCTGGGTTGCTCTTTAGTGAGAGTTGAGGAAAGGATTCAAGATTTGCTGAACATTTATTCATTATATTATGATTTGAAAGACTTCAATTTTAATCATAGCCTACATTATCACAATGATGTCTTGATAAAAATATGATGGATATATCAGACACAGCCAAATAAATGTGAATCTATTCATCTTTATTTAGTTGCAGGAAACTTTAATTCAAATCACTGCAGCAACTCTGTTGGGCCTTTGTGTCTTTTTGAAGGAGTTACCTGAATTTGAGCTGAAGCTTACGTGGGCTGGCGCTGAATGGACGTGGCAAAACTGGTGATACACCCCCGAGTCCTTCCAACCGTGGAACATGAAAAGACAGATGAATTTTTGGGATTTGGAATGACCAGTAGATTGACGCTGCACGAAAACATCATTATTAAAGCAGTAAAATACCTCTTTCTAAAAATGTTCTTCTGTCTTAAACACCATCAATATTTGTCCTTCCACAAAGTTATGCAGCAGCTTGTTTTTAATGGTGCTAACACTGAGCCACATCATTTAAACATTTAATTAAGAGTTCCGGAATGAGAAGCACTGAACAGCAGAGACTCGTATTCACTCCTCCACAAATTCAGCAACACACACACACACACACACACACACACACACACAGNTCCTCCACAAATTCAGCAACACACACACACACACACACACACACACACACACAGAACATCAGGCTTACAGTCTCAATCTGCTGTGAGTGTGAACAAAGCATACCTCCCTCTGATTAATTGTGGCCCACTTATTTTTTGAAATTAAATTCTATGAGTGGTTGCATGCTGGTAATGTGGGAGTAGGTGTGAAGCAGAAGAAGTCGGTCGTTGTTTTGTCAGCATGGCTTAATCAAGACGAGCTGACATTTGATTTGTTAACCAGTAGACTATTCATTGATTCTCAGCAGATGGTGACCTGAAGCAGCAGCTCCTGTAACTTCTTTCTAGGAACTGAATATTTATGCAGAATGATACAAACACAATAAAATATTATAGTTTCTCATTTCTGATGGGTTAAAAGGTCATCATTGCTCGTATCCAAAGCCCTTTTTTGTTACACAGAAACTCCACTCATTTTATTTGAAGCTGAAAACTGTAGAAACTCAGGCAAAATGTGGACAGTTAGCAAACATGTAGACTGAGAAGAATGAGCCTGGCTGCCTACCTGACCCTTTTCTGAACAGCAGAGGTATGAGACATAACACTGTATGGAAATAGCCTGTGCTTATAAGCTCTGTAACATCACAGCTGCCATCTGCTTCAAACATCCACAACCCCGAGTCTAATCACTTCGTTCAGACTGGCTACTATATGTGACAATCAAAGGTCTTGGCTGCCCCCTATTAGCACAAAGAGGAACTATCTCATCTTACGTCTTCTAACCTCCCTCATTTCCACTTTCATGAGTTATCCAACAGGTTTTGTGGTGGCCGCTGACCTGGACAAGGCAAACATGGAGTGGAGAGGCCTCAATTTCAGAATTCAGCGAGGACAGCATTAGTGTCCCCTAAACTGTTGCTGAATCAAAAGCGTGCTGGTGTAATTTCTCTAATATTCTTTGCAGCATTACCATTCTCTGTATAATCTGTGATACTTGTAATAATTTACCCAGCTAACCTTAGGCAGGGACAAATGGGAAGAAGGCTCTGCACCCACTCATCATTTGACTTCTTCAATGGACTCTCCTTACAAGACCATCTCACTTATTTTTTAGGATCTTGGACATTGTTGTGGACTTAAGATTCTCATGCTGGATCATGACTCAGTTGTTGTATTCTGCATCTCTGTTAAATATTTGATTTTCCTCTCTTTTTTTTCCACCAATTGCACACCTGGTCATTCAAGCGGACCGGATAGATCTCTCTTTCTTTCTTTCTTTCTTTCTCAATTGTGTCTCAAAGGTTTCTTCTATTTTTTTTCCTTCAGTTTTTTTAGGGAGATTTTCCCTCACTTCTTGGGCCTGGGCTTGTTCCTTTGGGCCTGCAAAGTGCTTTTGAAGAATTGTATGTGATCTTAGGTTCTTAGGTTTATCAAATAAACCTGATTTGACTTCACTCTTTGATATTTTTAACTGACTGTTACTTTTGGGGATGTAAGCATTAAATCTTGGGTTTTCATGAAAATGAACCATGAAATTTTTTTTTTTTTTCAAAATCTGCTCAAGTAAGTATTTTTTTGTTTGTTTGTTTGTTTGTTTTAAAGACCCTATCCAGTTACGTACTATTGTACCTGCTCAGCAGTTTCTCATTATTGCAATACAGTTTTGAAGGATACAGTATCCTTAAAAAGGGGAAAGTAATGAGGGAAGAATAAACACAAGACGGATGCAGTATTCCCCTTCAATCGCATTGTATTGAATTATTTTTATAAAAAAACATTAGATTAACACCACTCCTGTCTGTGGATCACAGTGGATCAGTAACAACATAAACATATTTATCTTTTTAACTCGTTCTTTAACTCTATTAAATATCCTATATTCTTGTAGCTAAGGAACGTGAATGATTTCTAATTATCTGTATTAAGTGTTGGTTGCCATATTAAAAAAAGATATACATTTAATCAATAAACATCTAGTGCAACACATAAAACATCTGCATCATTCACTTAATCCAATTTATAATTCAGAAAAGCCTTTTATCTGTTATTTTTTTTCTTTTTATACAAGTTGACATTGTACCTGAATAAATTAAGCTAGTTAGCAAGTCGGCGGACTCAACAAGCTAGCTTAGCTACAAGTACGCAGCTAGCTGTTAATAAAACGCAACACGTAAAATGAGCCTCTTTCAGAGTGTAATAAACGTTTTAACCAGTATATATAACCACTAAAAGTTATTAAATTAAGCATCTGATAAGAGATAAATACCTTAAAAAGGGGGAAAACACTGACGCAGGAACAAACAAAAGCTGGACGCATCACTGTCATTAACTCATATCGTAAGGAGCGCTACAAGGCTGCAAGGCATTACCAATGGAGCTCTGATCTAACAGCCCCAACTAATCAACCACAGATAGCGATCTAATGTGTGCGATTAAATGCAAACTATAATTTGTGTCATAATTTGCAGATATTCTTATCCACACTGTTATAATAATATCAATATTACTGTGACACTAAGCCTCAAAACAACGGAAATGTATGTAAATGCTGTTTTGTGCCAAAATAAAATGGGTTAAGAAAGTTTGTTTTTACTTGATTGTTCTTTTAATTCAGAATTATATATATATATAATTCTGAGTCAGGGTGTGTGTGTGTGTGTGTATATATATATATATATATACACCCTGNTATATAATTCTGAGTCAGGGTGTGTGTGTGTGTGTGTATATATATATATATATATACACCCTGACTCATATCATATGAGTAACTTTTTCAGCTCATGTCTAGATTCAGTACAGCATCCAAGTTTGAGAACCACTAATATAGGAGTGCTAGATTTGAAACACTATGCTATATATGTGGAAACACACACACACTCACTTATCCCTTGATTGATTCAGTAAAGTTAGCCTTCGTGCCTTTACTGGCTTTGAGGAGGCACACACACACACACACACACACACACACAACACAACACTGAGTCATTCACTTGGCTCCTTTCAGCAAATCAGATGAAATTTGTAGGATACTTGATACACTCCGTGTCCTTGTTTCTTAAAAAAAATAATACTCACTTCACACAGTAATACACAGTTTAAGTACAACTTTTATTAATACTGGAATCATCACAGTGCGTTTTGTTACATTAGCAGTGACTAAAGTTAACAAAAAAGGATCAATTTTACAAAAAGGAAGACAGAAAATAAAATCTTATCAACAGGCCAAACGGCCTTGGAAATAAATTCACAATAAATTAAAGAAGAAAAAAGGAGGGACAGGAAGGAGAGAGAGACGAAACCACAAAGCCTGCAGGGACACTTGGGAGAAGAGAGGAGCAAAAGACTGGTTTGTAGAGAAACGTAAAGCGGATGTTGAGTCTGTCACAAAACTATCCTCTAATCAAATGGACGTAGAAATGATTCAGTGCCTCAACTGTTAATTCTGGAGAGATAACGGATTCGTTAAAATGGATGCTGAAGAGGTAAAGAGAGACAGTACGTGAGAGAATACAACAAAGAGTGTGAGTATTAAAAGTAACAGTGGCGTTGGCACTAGGAGGCCGCTTTGGCCGCTATCCGCATGGCCGTTTGACACGTTACAGGTTCACTTACAATGTGTTTCATCAGAATCCCCAGATGGATTTCTGTGAATCCTCATTCTGTTTCCTACCTTCATCGTGTGTGTGTGTGTGTGTGTGTTTGTGCAGTGGGTTTGTTAGTATCAGGCAGTATCAGGAGGGATTGACAGATTGTGTGTGGGAAGAAGGAGGGGGGAACAGCAGGAGACATAACCATGTGTCCTTGTGCACTATACACACACACACACACATGCGCACATATTTACACACACATACAAACACATTCAGAAGTACACATTCAGTATAACCTGGGCAGATGGCTAAAGGAGTGGGTTGTACTCAAAGCTAACAAAGTTTGCTGCTTAAGATCTGATCATAGTTACAACACAGCCTTTAACACAATGGCAACACAGTAGCTGTTCTTAAAGGAGCAATCCAGTGATTTTACACATTAAATTCAGTTTGTCGGTCTTGGGGAGCACACGTGCAGTCTTTTGCACGTGTAGAGCGATCATTTTTTTCACAGCACCCTCCTCACACACACACACAAACCTTCATACAGTTGTTTCACATGTTGATTAGTGCTCCCAAGACTAATAAACCGAAAAAAAATGTGTAAAAATAGTGGTCTTTCCTTAAATGAGTCAGTCAAAATGTTGATTTCACCATGTCAAATGAGCATTTTTTTTTTAAATTTAAGACACAATTTTCATTTTGACTACATCGTTATTTCTCCTTGTAATTTGCCTGCTTCTCCAGCGACAGCTCCTATTGCACATTTGGCCATTGGAGAAGAGAGAATCTCTCTCTGAATTGCCTCTCCTGAGCTTTCCTCTATTTTTTTTTTTATAAGGATTTTTTTAGGGAGATTTTCCCTCATCTTCTTAGAGACCTTGGGCTGAGTCAGGAACTGTTTATGTGTGGGCTTGTAAAGCCCTTAGAGACATTGTATGTGAGATGGGCCATTCAAATAAACTTGACTTGACATGCTTGACGTCAGTACATTGTGTCCGCATAAGATTGTGACAAAATTCCACACCACAAATATGGTTTTTATCCACAAAATTTCAACAGACTGCTAGCAGCACATTCATGCTCCGAGCATGTGCTCAAACTGATTGACTGCAAAAGTGAACATCGGCAGGAAGTCATCAGTCTTTCCCTACCAATATGATTTAATTCCATAAATTTGCGTTATATGGCAATAGTTAAAAAGATGTTGGTTGTTGCCACTCAAAGGTTTCTCAAAAATTTTAATCTGAAAGTCTAAAAGCTTGAATTTCTCTATCAGATTTGTTGATGGCGTTGAGCTCTGACGTGATTAATTTCATTTAATGCTAATAGGAACTCACAAGCTACTGTATCTTAACTCATCCATACTAATACAACATTTTGAAAGGCAGTCACATTGCAATGCAAAATCCAAGTGCCTGTTCTTTTTATCTGCAGATGCATTTATCAGTGCATTTGGAGTCTGTTTTGTGATTCTGTAAATCTGAGCCTCTCGCAGAGTAAATGTATTCTTCTGCCCTGGCATCACAAATCTAAATCTAATCTCAAATTCTTTTAAACTGGTAATAAACAGTACAAATTTGTGACGAAAAGTCAAACATTACGAAGACAATCCAACTTTTCTGATTCATAAATGGAAATGGGTTGTGCTTGTAAATAAAATAATGAGAAATGGAGAACCAAAGACTTTAAGCAGCTTTCATCCAGGCTGGGATTTTTACTTTATGTTGCACTTTTAGGTTGATTTTTCAGTTTAAAGATTTTTAAATTTAAATTCTCACTCCAACTATTGTCACATAGCTCATCTATTAGGTGAGCAAAACTTGATTTTTCCTTTTTCATTACAACTTCACATATTGGAAAGTTTTTGGAAAGGGGTATGGTTCTTAAAAAAGTCATCTGAGTATATTTAAATAATCTAATTTTTTTCCCCTTCAGATTTTTTTTTTTTAACATTATGATTTAAATTCACCATCTGCATTTGTAAATTTAGTTCTTTATAAGGAAACATCAGTGAAGTAACAGAACCATCAATTCAAAAATATTCTGGTCAAGTTTTCCTTGAAATAGATTCTTGGAGGATTCGCTGAAGAAACCCAAAGAAACCATGCAAGTTATATCAGGCACCCAAAAAAGATGCCAAAAAAGATGTCAGAAGGCCTGATCAAAAGTAATTCAAGCTGAATCTGGTGACGAGCTGCAGCATCAGACGTCATGCCGCCGCTCTGATGTCGCCTCATGGAACTGTATACATTGTGAAGAAGTTTACTCGAAATAACCAGCACACCCTGTAAGTGTGTGATGCCACCCATTAGCCATTACCACACACACACACACACACACACTCTCTCTCACATACAGTAACAACAGTGAGAAACAGACTATCACACTTACATTGACCGAGAGAGGAAAGGGCAAAAGACATAAAGACATACAGATAGAGACAGAATGGGACAGAGAGAAGGATTGTGATTAAAGTAAAGACTTCAGCGATGTTTTTTCATTAGCTGTGATGGGCTGTGAGGCACAACCCATCACAACCCATCACGAGAGACAGAATAATGCCATCAGGACTCGCATCACGACAAGTGGTGTTTTCTGACTTGTCGGCTAGATGGGCGATCAATGGATGGAGGGCGAGAGGTGTTAAAAAAACAGGAAGTTGAAAGAAGGTGGAAAAGCAAGCAAAGGATACACAAATGGTTGAGGTCTGGCAACAGAGGGAACTTTATGACATTGAACTTTGTCTTTACCTGCTAGCTGAGAAAATGGTGGAGGGTTCAAAACCAAATGTATGTTTACGGGCTCCGAATGGAGTCATGAGTTTAAATCTCAACGTAGGAAACAGATTTGATGATTGTTTGGGAGGCAGTTTGCTGGATTTTTCAGACATGCAGGGGGTTAAAGGCCTCGGTATGCTTTAAAAAAAAACATGTTTCTACCTGTTCAGTATGCAAGGTCAAAAGCTTGCCATGTTACTAAAACTTGTTGTCTTCTGTGCGTCTTTGTAATCTCGACTTGCTAAACAGCGATAGCGGCGCACATTTTCAGCTAGTCTCTCCTTGAAGGTTTTCATAGCGTAGCTCAGGATTGTAAGAATGACAGTGGGACAGTTTCTGTATGAAGTGGACATGACTCTCAGAGAATTAGTTTTTCTCAGACACATAGAAAAGAGGCTGCAGACATTATCAGACGACCCAACAGGCACTCCCTTTAAAACATACTGAGGCCTTGATCCCACAAGCTGTTGAGCATTAATTGACTTTTATCGTATCTCACTATGTTCAGTTATTTTTCTTGACAGCATTCAAAATCTGATTCTGACATGAATTTTTCTAATGAATTCTAGAATATCAAAATAAAAAAAAATAAAAAATTGAGCACCACGCTTTCAGAAATGCCGTGACCCTTCAGTCTGTCCGGCTTCAACAATGATACATATTTAATACTCTACAGCGCCATTATTTTTTGATGTCAATCAAGTAGTCATATGAAATGTTGAATTAGCCTACACACAAATGGCTGTCTAGAAATGCTAAATGCAAAACTCAGACCAAACAATGATATGAATTTGAGAGGATTTAGCTTTACAATGCTTATTGGGTATGCACTAGTTAGGCGAGGAGGAAGGGATTTTGTGGGTTTGTATGTGTATGCATGCATGCCTGCACGCATGTAAATATGGCTCTGTGTGTGTGTGTAGGCATGTATGATCTCAAAGAATGCCCCGTTTTCTTTGTAGTTCCTGCTTGCTTCTGCTTTTACTCAGATTCATAAACCTGACATACTGACAGAGGAATTATTTCTGCTTTCACACACAGAACAGGACACAATTAATTCCACATTTTGAAAAACAGAGAACTGTTGACTTAAATAACTTCTTGTGCTGTCAACGGGACATTTTAAAGGAAAATACCGCTGCTGTGTCGCCCACTCATCTGGAGCCTGTCACCTGTACAAAGACAGGACATATACAGCTGAATGCGCCATTACTTTGACTTGACGTTGTGTCCAGATCTCCAAATACTGTCCTTTTCACATATTTGTCCATAATTTTGAATTAAGCAGATTTGTGACTCTTTATTCAAGCAATAAGTTACTGAACATATTCCAGCTGTAGCCAAATTCAATCCAAAAATAATTTGCACTGGAATTGATAACATCCATCATATTCAGGTTGGTGATGATTCTTTCACAGTAACTATATGTGGCTCAAACGCTGCTATTTTCCTTTAACATATCCACACTGAAACGTACAGACGGGCGTTGTGGTTTTTGCACAGGGAAGAGTCACTACAAATCAATACAAAGTTATTGTAAAGTGATCATCTTCATCCTATAATGAAAGACTTCTATTGTAACGGATGACAATGCCCCCATCCGCAGGGCACGAGGGGTCACTGAATGGTTTGGTGAGTATTAAAATGATGTAAAATATAAGCTATGGCCTAAAGCGTTCCCCAGCACCATCATCAAAAGCTGTTCAGCTCCTCCAGTAGAGTTCCAGAGACTTTTACAGGCTTTACAAAGGTGCAGTGAAGCTGTTCTAGTTGTTTAAGATGAGACTCATACATACACATTATCCCTCTATTCCCTTCCTACTGGAAATGTCTTTAAGTTGGTACGATCCTTAAGATTCAAGTGAAGTTCTACAGGAATAAATCTTGACAATGTAATAGTACAAGCAAGTCATATATGTGCAGTTAGGTATGCAGCGTGTGTGTATTCCTGACAGAAACTCTTCTGAGGGCGTTTGCCAACCAGTTTGCTCTGGTCTGAATCAGGGGCTAAATTCTTACAATGCTGCATTTGTTGTTGAATCGATTTGGTTTGGTTTCATGCAGGAAAACACCCAACTCAACCAAAATCTCTCAGGAAAAAGTCAAGTCAGAAAGCTCGCTCTGCTCATTGGTCAGAAATGTCTGGGGGCAGGAGACAGAAAATCAAACTATGATGGGATAACTGAATAACACAGAAGAAAGACAGAAGGATACTTTGCTGCCTTCAGGATGAACAGGAGGATGGAGCGCAAACCAAATGCTAACCTTCACCACGCTCATCTGAAGACGTGAGCATCTGTTGAATTTTCTCATTAAAGATGTAGTTTATTAACATTAACCACGCACAGCTAGCTCTCTGTGGTTCTAGATAAATCAATAAATCAGTAAATTACTCTGAAGTTGGTTAATTAGTGTGAATCATGTTCAGACCACAAATGAACCGCCCCAGAGTTTGTTTGGAACCGGCTCAAGACCACCTCCTTTAAACGGTCTAGATGCGGTTGTTTTGGTCCGCACCTGAATGCGATTGCTTTGTTCAGACCTGCCCAAAAAAACACATTTCTGATCCAAAACGTGTTTTTTGGATCAAATCCCGCTGCTCTCCCCTTCTACCCTCTCACCCAGTCACGTTCAGCCGATGCAACACATCATCTGCATGTGACAACACATTCTGTCTCCCCAGAAACAAAAACTAAAAGAATGTAAAGAGCGTCACCTTGCTGTCAAAGTTCGAGAAAAAAGTGTGCTCCCGCAGGGTGACAGTGTTTAAAAACAGCAAACGTCCTCCTCTCCACCTCCTTAAATTAATACATCTCAGTTTTCTTTTTAAACAGCCACAGACAGGACTAAAGCAGCGCTCTAGTCAAAGCTAAAATAAATACAAGAAGGCAACGAGAAGGTAAGAGCTCTGAGACTGATGTCATCAGCAACAGTCAGTAAATAAGAACCTGGTCACTGCTAGAAGAGTGTACAGACAATTTGATGAAGTTCACTAGCCTACAGTTCAAACAGCCAAAACGGACACACTCACTCTGCCCACACACCCCACACCCACACGTTACACAGCTTAGTAGATTGTGTTACAACTGGAGTTGACATTTTTCTTCATTTTACATAACTTAAAAGTAAGACTAAATACTCAAACTGTACTTCAGAAGGAAAAAAAAACAGGAAAACTGAATATTCTACGTATCACTTTATATTTCCTACCATATCTGTGCGCCTGATTCTCATTTATAAGTACAGCACATACATAACGTATGAAGAGGCAATGAAATGCTCATTCCACACATCGTTTCCTCTCTCAGTCAACTTAAAAATTCTACTTTAATCCTTCTCACTTCTTTGTCTTTTAACGCATCAAACAGACCTTTTCCCACATCCTTAGGACCATAAATAATCGTATCATACTGCGATGTCTCAATTAGAGCTGCGTTATCTGCACTGAACTCAGTTGAACTGGACTAGGTTGCCTAGCTGTCAATCTTGAATCTTAAAGGACCATACCGGTTATTTTACATATTTGAGCCCTCATACACATTACATTACTTCCAACCATTTTCTAAAAATACAAAACCGTATGCTAGTTTTAGTGTTATTTTGTCAAATCCCCAAAATCTTTCGAAATGAAATACTCAGGTGATACACCCACCTTAAAATTCAAAGTTTCGCTTCCTAACATGCATGTTTGCATGTTTTTTCTGGTAGACGCAGTTTTCTCCGTGGACTATATTCCATGGGGAGACATACATTTTCTTCCGTGTAGCTCTGTGTTGCATTGGTTAAATTAAGTAACATTGACAAATAAAATAATAAATCGTGCAGTTCGCTGTGATGGATTAACTGTCTGACGCATATTTCAAGTCTCTACAAGTTGGTTTTTATAGCATGCTGGCATGAACTGAAACCAATGGCAGCCAGGAAGTTAAAAAAAAAAAAAAACTATTAAAAGATGTAGTATGCTTTGGAAAATGACTGGCAGTAAAGTCTTGGGTAGTATTTACTGGACTCAAACATGCAAAATCACCGGTGTGATCCTTTAATATTTTCAAAATGTTCGTACAGCAAGCAATACAAGATCTTATTCACTGGAACTACATTTACTTTCTGTGACTGAAGGAATGCTGGCATGGTTGCCTCATAAACGCTAAAGTCCTGGGAGACATCAGTCATGTTGAGCCTGGAGTTCTAACACCTCCGACTCAGCCGTCAGACACTTCCACAGCGGTTCGACTTCAAGCAAAAAAACACTTTAATATCCCTGCAGGGATCCACTGTGTGTCTGATTCAACAGTTTGCTCATTGTGATTTTGTCATATTTTTGTTATTGTTTTTGTTGTGTGATATTTTTTATGATACTGCTGCTATATTCCTGCACGAACATTTTGCTATAGGAAACCTTTTTGAACGCAAGACTAGAACTAGAACCTTTGAAGCAAAAAACTCTGGTCAAGGTTCAACCATGCCTTCCTATAATGCAAAAAAAAAAAAAAAAGNAAAAAAAAAAAAAAAATGTACAGGCAAGTATATATTGGGATATAAGCCACTGTGCTTGAAATGTATTTGTACATGGACATACATTTCTTCCCAATGGAAGTATATCCTGCATGTATATCCAAAATACATACTTGCCACTCACAATGTAGATCCAGTGACTTTTCAAAAGAATTTCATGGACATTTTAATTTATGTTACTCATATTCCAAACACACATTCTGATTTATTTCTCAGGTTTTTTTTTTTTGGTTTATTTTGCAGTATCCTTCACATACCTGTGTAACCCTTCGATCCCATTCAAAAAGCACAAGTACTAATCACAATTCACAGCAGGCGATGGCTTGTACAGCCCTTTTTAATCTGCAGGGCCCAAACCTGTTTAATATAAATATTATGTCCTACTTCCTTAATCCGCCTCTCATCTGACCAAATGCTCCTATTCCACCGCTCTTAATCACTTCCTCTTCATCCCTCCCTGTCTTTTTCTTTCTTCTACAAATTCAATTATTTCCTCACGTTACACTCCAAGGACACAGTCTTCTTGGTAACAATCTCGCTCACATTCTATCAAAACAGAATGACTACAGCAACACCTAGTGGCTGCTGTCGGTACTACCTATCAAAGTGCTTTCAGTTTTCCACCTTTTTTTCAACATTTTTTTAAATTCTTTACATCCATCAGAGAGTGACACAGAGAGAGACAGAGAGAAAGAGAGACACACCATACTGGTTAGGCATGAATTCACAGTTGATGTGTAATTTTGCATTCCTGATGATTGCCTGAATGTGACAAAGGAGAACCGACAATCCTCCATCAATCCTCTTTTTCAGAACAAGAAAATAAAACACATTTATTGCTCCATTTCTTATTAACATTTTCTCTCTGGTTCTAGAAAATATATATGAATATATCTATACGCCTGGATTACTTCTCGTAACTTCTCGTACAGTGGTAACAAGATAATGACGTCACAATATAAACAAGAAAATACACATACAGCACAAGGAGAAAAGCCCTGCCCTCATTGGGTAACCAGCTGTCCTGCAGCAGAGCTCTACCCACCCCCTCACACGCATGCACACACACATACACACACACATATGCACACTTACGCAATGTGCACACACACATTCACATCTCACATTTGCTTACACGCATGCACGTGAATGCACGCAGACTACACGTAGAGAGAGGGGGGAAAGGGGGGGCACTAGGACGGTTCAATGCCAACACGTTTTTTTTTGTTTTTTTTTTGAGATTCTTTTAGAATGTAATGAACCAGAGGGACACAGTGGCGCCCCCTAGTTTGTTAGCTCCCCGTGCTAATACCGAAGCTTCAGTTCAGTGGGCTAGTAATTACAGTGTGATGTTGCTGAGACAACCTGGGTTCGAATCCAGTCATTCACGTAGCGCTCCGCCCCCGTCCCAGCCCCACTGGCTCCTCTTTTAGTCGTCAGTTCTTTCTGGATTAAACAGTCAGGTTAGTTGGAGAAGAAGAAAGGGAAGAGGGTAAGTTGGCAAATGGAACCCAGTCTTTCTTTGCCTCTTTTTGTATGTTTTTGCGGTGAGTCTTTCTGTCCCTGCATGAGGGTGTAGAGAAGACAAACATGCGTCCAACACACTAGTTATAGTGGCCAGCTAGGAGCCTGTCAACATTCAGTATTTCACTTTATCAGCATGGGTAAACATTATTAATGTTAATATCATTATATTATATATAATTTACTCTATATTGTTTTTAAACTTATTTTTATGAATGTTTTTGTTTTCATTCATCGTGTTATATTATAGATTTCCCTACATGTTACGTTTTTTTTGTTTTTACTAGGCGGTTAGGTTGCACCACACTAACACCTGACTCCCTATTGGCTGACAGTTATCTTCCTCTTCATACTTTCCTCCAATCACAAGATGCGCGGTGCTGAGCGGTCATTGGAGACGGTCTTGCGAAGGCGGACTCCTCTTCTGATGGTCGTCAACATGTCTCCGGACCCTTCTGTCCCATCTGCCCCTGTCTGAGTGTCAGCGGGGCCGGTGGTTGGTGGTGTCGGATCATCGGGGAGGGCGGGGAAAGGAAACTGCCCCTCTCCGAGGGCGTGTGCACTGGCAACCAACTCGCCAATTTTCTCTACAAGGCTGTGTCGATTGGCCGCAATCATCTGATCCTCCTCGGATCCACCCCCTGAACCAGACCCCATTGGGAGGCTCCCGTGAGCTCCGTGCTGCTGGGTGTAGACCTCTAGTGCTGCCCCTGATCCCCAGGCAGTGTTAGGCAGGCTGAGGCGCTTGGGTGATGCCTTCACATAATCAAGTGCTCCCTGTGCATCCTCAGTTCCTACAAAGAACACGCACTCCTCACTGCCAACGCGCACAGGCACGCCACCTGCGTGACCGCTACCGCCACCTGCACCAGGTGAATGCGAGTCTCCAGGAACAGTAGGTGTCTTGACAGGCACAATGGGTGGGCGGATGGGGATGGGCCCTGCATTAGACAGGGTGCGCCTCACACCCGGTTTGGTGGATGGCGTTCGGCGGATGGTAGCGGTACCCGGGGTCCCGGTGCCACCTCCACCAGAACCCCCAGGTCCTGCACCAGGGCCAAGAACCCCGGTGGGCAGACCGGCTGTGCTGGCTGGCCTCTTTGTCTGGATCATACGGCGGTAGTTTTGAGCAATGTTTGAGTGGCGAGGAATGGTGGAGGACTTGTCAAACTCTGTCTGTCCATCAGGAACTTCTGCGTCACCATTCACTGAGTAGCAGTCATAATCTGAACCTGTAAGTGGCGAGAGGAAGGCAAGGAGGAGGAGGAGGAGGAGGAGGAGGAGGAGAGGTGGATAAGGATGAAAAATAAGAGACAGAAGACAAAGAAAAGTGTACTGTGGTTATATACTGTAATAGGATTAATGCAGGACAGCTATGTTGGGATAATCTCAAGGAAGCCTGGACAGCCACCCACTAACACCCACACGTTTACACAGAAACACATTTACCATTACTTTATATCACCTTTATACTGTATTCCCATTTTCATTATCACAAACTCACAGGGCAAAACCTAAACTAAAAGCCATCTATGAATACACTCAGAACTTCTCTGAGGAAACATTCAGAATAGGCCTGCAATATACCAGCCTCTTGGCAAAAAAGATAATTAACTAGATAATGCACCATTTTCGTTGTGACATTTTGGTAACTTAAAACATTACGCTCTAAAGATAGTGGCTCTGGGAAAAGTGATGAGAGCAAACTTCTGTCCAAATGTAAATGAAAGATGATGAATGTGGCCAGGATGCTGGCTGAGTGCCTTTTTTTTTTTTTTTTTTTTTNTTTTTTTTTTTTTTTTTTTGTTTTTGGTTCCCTAGGCTGAAGATCTCACCTTAAAGCCTTCCACAATCTCAGCCCTGCTTACCTCTCTTATCTCCTCCACGTCTATACCCCTTCACACCGCCCTGTATCTTCCTTAGCCAGTGTCCTGAGTGTTCCTCCCTCACAACTCAGTGACATGGATGCTTGACCTTTTAGCTTCGCTGCCCAGACTCAAAGCCTATCCAACGCTACACATCTCTCACCTGTATTCCATCATTTCATTCAAATGCCACCTTAAAACCCATTGCTTTAAGTTGGCCGACTCACTCTGATGCCCCTCTGCTTACGTGTCTCATTTCTGTCTTTCAGTGTGTTAGTCCATACTACATAAATTTAAAATGTATGATTCACTCAAAAAATAATAATTTTCCTTTTCAACTGAATTTATTTAAGTCACATCTAAGTAAAAACTGCAGTGTAAAAAACCCTTCTTTGGTTTAACTTAAAAAAATGAGGCAACATTTTTCCAATCATTTTTTAAAGTTGGGTGAACTANTTCTTTGGTTTAACTTAAAAAAATGAGGCAACATTTTTCCAATCATTTTTTAAAGTTGGGTGAACTAGTATTTTTAAGTAGGACAAACTCAATAATATATATTTGACTTTAAGACATAACATATATGTGGAAACAGCCAAGAAATTGAGTTGAGCAAACTTGACAGTCGTCAACATGTGATCTACATTAAACTTGATTAAAATTTAAGAAAGAAATACTATGAAATTGAGTTCCATGAGCTCATACATTTTTTATTTTTTTAATTTTGACAAACTCTTGTTTTGTGTGTTT
Source organism: Lucifuga dentata (assembly GCA_014773175.1). Taxonomy (NCBI): domain Eukaryota; kingdom Metazoa; phylum Chordata; class Actinopteri; order Ophidiiformes; family Bythitidae; genus Lucifuga; species Lucifuga dentata. The sequence goes on from VXCM01006031.1 coordinate 37,191, forward strand.
GACTCACACACACTCACATTGAAGAAGAATGAGATCAAAAATCAAAAACCATGCAAATAAAGTTTACATTTGATGTATTTAACATGGATTGTTGGCATGTTTGTATTTGTGGAGTAATACACCAGAATACAGATAAAAATGTATAAAACTGATGAAAATGCTGATGTAGCATGACTGTACTTCCTGTAATGGGGCGGTGGCTTAATGGTTAGAGAAGCTTGTGACCAAAGAATCGCTGGTTCAATCCTTGGGCTGGCAGGAGAAATCAGGGAAGTTGGGGAAGTGAAGGAGTTTGACTCAAACACACAAAACAAGAGTTTGACAAAATTAAAAAAAAAAAAAAAAAA
>VXCM01006032.1:0-27148 GCA_014773175.1 Lucifuga dentata
GTAATGTATGAAAATTGAATATATTAGGCTCAAACATGCAAAATGGGTGGTATGGTCCTTTAACAATGTACGTAACACTTCAGTATGTTTCTCCTGAAGTCAGGTGAAACAAAACTGTAACTAGAATGGATCAAGGCTCAGTTCTAGTTTGGTTTAGTTCTAGTTCCTGACTGAACAATCCTACTCAGTCAGAAAACTAATTTATTCATTTATTTATTTATATGGGACAATACTCATTAATTAACATTGCAATAAAATACTACCAATGTAAATCCGGGGTTAGCTAAACCGCTAATTTGCACCCTTAGTCACAACACTCATTAAAAAAAAACAAAAAAAAACAGTCATTCAGATTCAGATCATTCTTTCTCAGTCTGATTCAGTACACACACACACACACACACACACACACACACACACACACACACACACACACACGGTTGTCCATGTTTCTGGGTAATTTGGTGCTCTGTGCGCTGTGAACAGAACAAACCGGATTTAGTCCATGAAGGGCGTTCCGTTCTGAAACGTTCAGAGACCCACATTTGAACCATAAATGCATTCAGAGTGTAGATCTCATCTGCTGTGTCACAGCGTCCACGCTGCTGCTTGCACACACTGCCTGTACTGTACCAGGTGTCCACAAAAAACACATACTTACACAGCTCGCACATACACAACACACGGTGGCGTACGCTCCATGCTTCATACTCAAACACACAGAATCAGCCTAGCTCTCTGTCGTATTGATTTGATGCGATGGCGGGGCTTTTCTGCAGCATATTCACAGCAACACCTCGTACAGCAGAGCTCAGCTCCACACGCCAGCGTGACATCACACACACATCAGACCGCTGCATGCATGCAGCAAAGCATGACACACACGCACACACAGACACAGGTATATCTGTGTGCACAAATATACAGCCTCTATTGTCCCTGTCTCTTTGTCAAACACACACACACACACACACATGCAGCGAGAAAGTCACTGAATGTTGAATGGGGGAATGGGGTAGATTATGATGTACAGTTGCCTTTCAGGCAAGGGATGGGAGAATGTAGCTAGCTGTGTGTGTGTGTGTGTGTGTGTGTGTGTGTGTGTGTGTGTACGCGCGACTGGCGGGCCACACCTGTTAACAGCATCTATAGACTGGGTGCTGATGCTATCCGACAGCCTGGCTGCCAAGAGAATATGTGTGTGTCTGTGTGTGTTCCATGACCGTTTGAATGACTCACTGTTGTGTGTCTGCCACTGTGCTCCCAAGAGTTCCATCTAGTATCTGACGGGTGGTTTTAGCATGTGTGTGTGTGTGTGTGTCTGACCTCTTACTTACACAGTAAACAAACACATTAAAGTATCAAAACGTTTTTCTGTGTGCTGTTGTGTTTTGTGCCACACCTCTGCACACATCCACACGCAGCACATGAACATACTTCACGTCTGTGTTTTATGTATAAAGGCAGCGTCTGCTTTAGATTTTAGAAAGGATTTCCATCAAAGAGCCTTTTCCAGATTGACTCCTTGTCATGCTAAGCACATGACAACACTTCACATTTTCTGTTCACGCCATACATAGCCACTACTGGCGCGTGGCAAATGACGACTTTCCACATGCAACTCCCAGACGGCGTTTTCCAGTCATGGCTGCCACAGACGGAGCATGTGAAGCAGCCGTAGCCTCTGGTGCCTCTCAGCGGTGCAGGGGTNCTGCCACAGACGGAGCATGTGAAGCAGCCGTAGCCTCTGGTGCCTCTCAGCGGTGCAGGGGTTTGGCTGAAATATTCAGCCAGCTCCCAGCGTTACCTTGCATGTATAATTACCGGATATGCTGCCTGCTGCTGATAAGTCTCCCAAACAATGTTTGAAGGGGAAGGCGGCGATGAATTCCCAATGAAGTGTGAAAAAGATTGATTAAAATTGCCGTGGTCAAAAGCCAGTGCACCAGTTTGTTCTGCTCTCATGGACCAAGGGAGATGGGGTGACAGGCTCTCCGCTTGAGATAGCTAGCTTTTTTTTTTTTCNTTTTTTTTTTTTTTCCCCACACCGTGCACGGGATTGATTTTTGATGCTTGGATCAGTTTCTATTTTGCTTCGCAGTGAAAATTGTTTTGCCTTTTTTTTTTCCCTTCATATTTTAGTGTTTTGGCTGAACTATCCTCATAATACAAAAAAAAAAAAAAAAAAAAAAAAAAAAAGACATTTGGTGCACACTTTGAAAATTCATATCCAGCCAGCACAAGATTGGTACAGAATAAAGGCGGTGTGAGAATTTGGCTGACAGGTTCATGTTCAGAAAGCCAGAATTCTAATCAAAAATCACCTTAATGTCTGACAGATTATTCACCTGCTGCTGGAGGACAATATTTCTGCCAATTTTCTTAACGTTGGTCGTTAACTACGGTCTGATCACAACATTTATGATTTAATTTTTGCCAGGATGCGTGCTGTAGTGGAGTTTTTCGTCTCGTGTGTGTGTGCACATGCCTGAGTGTCTGCACTGCAGCGCTCAGGCACCAGGGAGCCTATTTGCAGAGGGGAGGGAGGGATGGATGGTGTCTCGTTCGATGCATGTGGGCGTCAAGCTCAGGGCACCTAATTACAGCCCCAACTCCCGCAGCCTGCCTGCTTCTCCCTCGGCAACAGTGTTTGGGTGCATCTTCTCTGGGAGTCAGATGAGACGCCCCCCTCATCTCCGAGGCTTTGGTCTCAGGAGGGCTCCACCTTAGCACAAAGCACGGCTCTGTCTGATTAGCCAGCTTAAATGAGATCCCTAGCTAGCTCGATATTGTCATTCTCTTTGTTGACAGCTGTGAGATGCCAGTCAGCCAGCCGGCACGTTTAGCTTCTTCGCTTAGTCGTTAGATTTTTACATCGCGTCTGGCAGAATCACAGATCGGTGGGGACGTTAATCAGACGGCTTTAGCTGAGGAACTAGTTAGCCACCTAGATACAGTCGCTGTCTACCTTAAGGCTAACAAGCCCTGACCAACATAGATAGGATCTTTTCTTATTTTTTTCCTTTTTTTTCTTGTACACTGATGTACAGTTCAGTAATTGGTGGTTATTAGGAGCTGCTGGAAGAGGAGCTGGGTAGCTGTTAACCCTTTCCTTCCTGAAAAGATGGGAGGGATCTTTCATCTCATTTCATAGGATAGATAGGAAGAGACAGCAAGAGAGAGAGAGACAGACAGACAGACAGACAGACAGACAGATAGATAGATAGATAGATAGATAGATAGATAGATAGATAGATGGGTGGTTGTTTTTTTTGCCAATAACAGATGCCAGGGACACTGGTTTCAACTGGGCAACACAACACAGCTGCTGTCTCTGCATCTGGGAAACAGATAGAAAAGAGGAGGGAGGAGAGAGAGAGAGAGAGAGAGAGAGAAAGAGAAGCAGCAGAGGAAGAAAAAAAAAGAAAAGGCAGGGAATAAGAGTGAGCGAGGGAACACAGAGGATGGGTGGAGGGAACATGAGGAAAGAAGGAGGAGGAGAGAAGGGAAGAAACAAAGGCTGACACAGATAGCATCTATCATCGCGTTTGAAACACGGGCCAGGTTTGCCGTCGTAAACAGTGGATGCACTCCGCCACCCCCACCACCCCCCCCATCCCCAATTTAACATTCTCTTCCGAAAGCTGGGAGCCACTAACTAGGCCACTCCGCAACAGGGATTAGGAATTTAGCTGCAGAGGCATTTACATGAGCGCATACGGAGCTCCATGCTTTATGTGGGAGTGACTGTAAATACAAAACACACACCGAGGTGTCAGAACGGAGACGTGCTTCACTCTACTGTCATTTTTCTAAAGGGATGTCATGCCCGATTTTAACTCTGCAGCGGCATTTCAACATCTCGTGTGTATTTATGTGGAAACGTTGAAGCTCATGAGGACATTTACATTTTGCAGCAGCAGTTACAATAGGACACGTTGGAGAAAGCGAGGATATTAATTGTGGGGAAATGTGCCAAAAATTCACCAAGGGTAGAAAATAGGCAGTATGAGAGTGAGGTGAAAATCAGAAAATGATGCATATACACATTCTACATATATAAACATACACTGTTTTTTGAATAGCGTTGTCTGTATAAGTATATGCAAATATGCAAATAAGTATATGCAAATCTTGGAGGGAAAAAACGTAGGTTGCTCTTTTTAAACCTATTTATAGTTTCATAAAGCCTATTGAATGTGTGATATGCAAATTAGCGATAGGCTGAAATGTCTTTCTTTCTCCTCATCTGTGGACAGTAATGCAGGGCAAAAGTTACCACCGATGACGACGGAACTATACGCTATTATTCACAATAAGTATAATTTCAAAGACCCTTGCACCATGGCATGCTTGTTTCCCTCTATCGCTCTCTTTTTTCCCTCTCACTCTCCCTCTTTCTTTTGTTCCACCTCTATTAGAGTTGCCCTTGACTGCCGAGCGTTCACGCCGTGAAGTTTTTGGTTGAGAGGAACCAGTCAAACGCTCTCTCACTCTCCTGTTGAGACGTTAATGGGAGAGGACAGGGACGGAGAGAAAGATACAGAAGGAGAAAGGGAAAACAGAGAGAGAGAGAGAGAGAGAGGGAGAGGCATTTTCAGTTCAGTAAACATCTTCCAAAAGCTACGTTAGAGGTGTGAATGAGACAGGAAAAGCATGTACAGGAAGTTGACCTGATGACTAAGCATCTGAAGACACAGGAGAGCTTCGGGCATCTGGTTGGAAAGACAATGAATGAAAAGACATTGTTTGCCAAGAAAAAAGGCTCCGAAATGTGATGTTTCATTTTTGGAGAATCTATCTATAAAGACAGTTTCTCTGTCTGTCTAGGGTTAGGGTTATGGTTAGGAGGTAAGGACGTGCAGTGTCGCGTGTAAAGTTGTTTGGATGAGCGGTTCTCAAATTGAGCTGTGCCAGTAAAAAGTAGTCAGCACAGCAGGATACGCTCCGGGCGTGGCAGCATATGCTCCGCTCCACGGGCACTGATGGCAGTAGAGGTGTCGCGATATACTGGTATTGATGATAACACACACATACGTGACATGATGCAGTGACTAGCTAGCTAGCTAGCTACTACCACAGTGTGCGCTCCTACTGTTGTGCAAAATCATGATGGGGGAGATGACAGAGAGTGAGACACTCTACCCTAACCTGAAAAAAGTTAGCTGTCAGTGTGGAGTTTTTTTGGATTCGGTAACAAAGACAGGGTGTTGGTAGACGCCCCAGTCTGCAGGAAATGCTGATCGACAGGAACCGCTAAAGGGGGCGATACCACCAACCTGTTCATCACCTTCACCTCCATCATCCTGCAGATTTCATCACGGTAGACACAGGAAGTATCAGTTAGCTTGCTAGCCCAGAAATGGGAAATGTTCCATGAAGGTCTTAGTTGTGTTGTTAAAGCTAAGTTATCATGGCGTTGGACTTGACAGGATTTTCTCTCTCCTGGTTATTTGTTAGATTTGTGGATCTTTTGTTTATCAGGTCATCTGGTTCCTTTACACCATCCTTTAAGGTGGAATTGCTCTTTCTGTAGCTTTTGTACAGTTCTGGTTACAGACTCTCTCCACCTCCCTACACTCCTATTTGGCATCTAATTCATTTACAAAAAAACAGACAAAACACACAATAAACAAAGTTTTCTGTTTCAAATTTCCTACAGATAATGCGATAATGTTGTTATTTTGAATTCTTTTGGCCATGATAATCATGTAGTGAAAATCTGATATAGTGACAGCCCTAGAAGGCAGGCTGCGGTGCACACCATAAAGTCCGGCCCGTTCAAACAGGCATATTTTGAACGGGCACTGCACTGGTAGCAAGAAATGGCAATCTTGTGAGGCAGGTCAACAGGAAGAACTCTGTTTAAATACAGCAGATGTTGCGTTCAGGGAACTATGGGAAATGATGGCTTTTTTTGCTGTCATATCAGAAAAATCCTCTGAAAATCTAAAGCGAGCATTTGTGTTTGTCATTTTGCAAAGCACCTCAGAACTGGCAATAAGACGGGCAATTAGACAGACAGACAGGTGGGCAGGTAAACAGGCGGACAGACGAGAAGACAAACAAACAGAGACTCAAACAGATGATGAATAGACAGGCAGATAGTCAGACAGATTGGCAGAGCGGCTGACAGCCGGGCCGCTTTCCGGCAGAGAGGTATTGGCTAGAAAGAGTGGCTGGCAGGCAGACGTGCAGATGGACAGGCAGGCAGCCATGCACACAGACAGAAACACAGACAGACAGGCAGACGGGAGAAATAATGGATGGAAAGGCTAGCAGACAGAGAGAGAGAGAGAGATGGGCGTGCAGAGTGGGAGGCAGATAGGCAGGGAGAGAGTTTGCCAGACAGACATGCACTGTTGGTAGCAGGACAGGCAGTTGGCATAGGAAGGAGACCTGGGGACAGCAAGTGCCTCTGGCAGAGAGAGAGAGACAGAAATAGAGGGAGAGAGAGAGAGGGATGAGGTCAGTGCATGGCTGGCTGGCTGACTGTTGATCTGTGGCACTGGGCTGGCAGAGCAGCCTCCTCAGGGAGAGAGCGGCTCCATACAGCCTCCGTCTACATCCCTTTATCCCTCCATCCCCCAGCTGGGCAGAAAAAGAGGAGCTTATGAGGAAACAGGTTTTTAGCAAATCGCTGCGTTGAGGTAAAATAAGCAAAATGTGTTTGAAATTGGAAGTCAGAGTGACAAGCAGCATACTGTGATATCTGGAATAAAAAAAAAATCAGCTTAGAGGAGGAATATCCAAAAACAGACTCTTATTCCTCTCTCTGCTCTCCTCTCATCTCCTCAACTCTCTCCCTTTTGCTCCTCTTTCTCCTCTCCTCTCTCTACTCTCTCTCATCTCCTCCCCTCTCCTCTCTCTTCTATTCTCTCTGCTCTTTCCTCTCTTCTCTCCTTCTTTGCTCCCCTCTCCTCTCCTCTTCTCTCTCTCTCTCTCTCTCTCTCTCTCCCCTCTTCTGTCTCTGCTCTCTTTCTTCTCCTCTCCTCTCCTCTTTAGGACACTCTGGTGGTCTTGCTGGCACACGAGGCTTTTAGAAGGTCACACTCATTTCACATCTTTTCTGATGATAATGTGAAATATGTAAAGATGTTCATACTTCCTAGAGAAATATTTTACTAACCTGTAAAACTTTTAATTTCTTCACTAATTCATTAACATCCAGAGCTCGATTGATACATCAGAAACAGTCAGCTTCCAAAAATAGCATCAGATTTGCATTTACATGTCATATTTGCATTGATTGTAGATTGAAAGCATTTAGCTGACGTCTTACATAGAAATGACAGCAACAGTAATTACAACTTTCCAGCTCACCAACTAACTAATACTAAGTAACGCTGAGCTATTCTTTATCGCTCTGATGCCATATTTCTACTTCTGGAATGCTCTCGAGTGGAGCGAAGTAAAGTCGAGTTACATCAAAAGGTAGAAAAGGTTTATTTTTACTTTTCTAAACGACTGCAGTTGTTTTTACAGTCTATGGTCATCAGCCCAAACAAGTGTAAATGCAATGAAAGAAGCCAAAAATTCTTGGACATCAAAGGGAAAAAAAATCTCTTTACTTGCTAAAAATCCTCTGAATGTATTTTCAGGACACAGACGGAATGTGAGAGTATTACGGCTGTTTTGAGTTACTGTGTGTTTGGACAGATGAATTATGGGATCAGTATGTTGATATGTGATTTGAGGTGCTGAGGATGTTTTTTTATGGTTCTCTCTCAGAGTTACACAAGGTTAATGTTACAGCTGTGTATGTATGTGTGTGTGCGCACGTGTGTGTCTGTGCGTGTGTGTGTGTGTGTGTGTGTGTGTGCATTTTGCTGCAGGGCGCAAAGCTGCTCGAATTGTCCATCTGCCGAGTTCACAATCCACCTGAGCCCCTCTCTCTCTCTCTCTCTCTCTCTCTCTCTCTCACACACACACACACACACACACACACACACAGTTTCATGCATGCTCACATAGCACATTTACGCAGGCATGCATAAATGTGACCAAAGTAAAAATCTCACACACACACACACACACACCAATGCTCCATTTACAAAACCCTTCTTTCGGTTCTGTTTCCACTAATCTTCATCCTCACATCCATTTGCATAAAAACATCCCACCTTTTCTTAAGATGTCACCTTGATGTAGCTGCAATATGCTGCGTGATATCGACATAACAAGTTTTCTGACGAGAATCCAGAAATGCACATATACATATTTCACAACAGGTGTTAAGAGAAGTTCAACATAAAGAGAAGAATGCCATTGTGTGGAGTCTAAATGCTTATGGACACATGCACAGACACACGCACACACACACACACACACACACACACACAATGTGTGCAGTGTGTGTGTGCGTGTAGGTTAACATGTATAAACAGACACATTTTGTATTTGCAGATGATTGTTTTTTCAGCTTGTATTTCAGTGTGGGCATGTGTGCCTGGCACACCGTGTGCCAAGCTGATAATTATTGTAACGAGCTTGTGACTCGCTGTTTCTGGTATGACTTTGGCAAGATCTCGGAATCAAATTAATTTACAACAACCACATAAAGCACCTGTTTTTTTTTTTGTTTTGTTTTGTTTTTGTTTTTTTCTGAGAGGTTTTGTATATGTTTTTGACAATAGGCACGAATAGATCAATATTTTGTCTTTTCTAGGACCAAGATAAGCATGTGAGTGGTTGTGTCTGAATAAATGCTGTTTATTATTTCGTGAACACAGAATCAGCTAAAATGAGCTCTATGGTTGCCAGTGCAGCTTTTATATTATGTGCAGTAATTTTAAAAACTTGACTCCGTTCCAGTTATGAGGTTTTCGTGGTATGGCGTTGATTCCCTCTATTCTAATAACTAATGCATTGCCCGTTAAAAACGTGCCTGTTCAGAACGGGCCAGAGTTTATGGCTGCTGTTCCCTTCATACAAAGCTAGAACTTCGTAAACTCTGACAACTCTGTTTCCCTTCAATGTTCAACAACTATTAATCTGTAATTGTAGATAAGATGATGTTAGCTTGACGTTAGATGACGTTAGTTTAGATAATATTACATTAGCATAGTTTTGTTGAGATAATATCACGTTAGCATAGTTTAGTTTACATAAAATCACGTTAGCATATTTTAGTTTAGATAATATCATGTTAGCTTAGTTTCATTTAGATAATTTCACATTAGTGTATTTTCGTTTGGTGGCTAACAACAGTAGCAGCATGACTATTGTAAGTTCACAACGCTAGCTATCTTGGTTTGCTAACACTAGCATTATGTCCTGGTAGCATTGTTAGCTATTGTTAGCTCCAGTACAACATAAAGTTGAGCTTCCAATATAGTGAAACATAACTACTTTTTACATGCACAGCACTGTCAAAATAACTTCAGCTTCTCAGACAACTTCTGCACGTCCTCGTGCTAGCTTTGTTTGCTATACAGGGTCAGGTTGAGACCGTGACACTGGACCAGAGCATATGCTGCCATGCCCGGAGCATATCTTGCCACATGGACTACTTTTTACTGGCACAGCTCAATTCTAGAACCGCTCATCCAAACAACTTCACATNCCACATGGACTACTTTTTACTGGCACAGCTCAATTCTAGAACCGCTCATCCAAACAACTTCACATGCCACACTGCACGTCCTTGAGCAATGAACCTGCTGAATTTCAACTTCATACGGTGGCGGGTTCTAGAGATAATGGTACCACAGACACAGATTTCTGTATGATGTAGAGGATTTACAAATGTTGTTGTGAAACGCGTTGGTTAAAAGAGTAAATTAAGTTTTTCATGTTATTCACTGAAATGCGTAAAATATTAACCATCTTAGTTGCTGAAAAGCAGAACAGAGGTAGTTTATTTAGCTGATAGACAAAAGAGATGATGAAGAACACACTAAGTTCATTTCAAAAGTTCATTTCTCTACGTCTTTGTGGACCTGAGATCCTCTTAATGTATCGTGGCTCTGTCTTCCTGGACCGTTAAAGCCGCATCATGCTTCTTCCAACCAGACCCATCCGACTTTACCAAGGCAAGCAGGAAGCAACCGGTTTTGCACCTTTTTCAGAATGCCTGTACTGGAAGATGGGGCGCAGACACAGTATGAAAAGAGAAGAGAGCTTTTTGACCACTGGAAAGCGGTTTTTCACCACCTTCCAACTCTCCGACAGGCATTTCAGAAGCATTCAAAGCATTTACATTGTTATTTGCCTCTTTGTAATTTGCCTGGATCCCCACCTTAATCCCTGTTGCACATCTGGCTGTTAGAGGAAAGGGAATTTCCCTCTGAATTGCATCTTGAAAAGCTTCTTTCATGTTTTATATGTTTGTATGTGTATACTGTATATATTTTTTGTTTCTTCCTCGTCTTCTTAGAGAGCTTGAGCTGGGTCAGGAACTGTTGCGATGTTTGGGCCTGTAAAGCACTTTGAGACATCGTATGTGACTTTGAGCTCCGAATAAACCTGAATTAAAGTTTGACTTTTAAAGGACCACACCAGTGATCGTGCATGTTTGAGGCCAATATATACAACCCACATATATGTAACGTTAATGGCAACCAATTTCCATAACATAAAACTATTTTTTAGTTTTCCTGTTATTTTTACAAATCCCCTAATCTTTCAAAATCAAATGTTCAGGTGATATACTCACTTTAAAATTCAGTGTTTCACCTCCTAACACCGATGCGTCATTGTAGAAGCCACGGTCAGTTTAATCTCTCTGTAAAAGCTGTCTTCCTGGGAATATGTTTCCTTGTGGAGAAATACATCATCTTCTGGCAGCTCCATGTTTGTAAAAAAAAAAAAAAAAAAAAAAACCCTAATAGACATCTTCTTTGCTGAGACAGATTACATATCAAGTTTCGAGTATCTACAAGTTGATTTTTGTAGCGTACTGAATGAACAGGAAGTCTGGAAAAAGTCTTGAGAGTCTGGAAGGCAGGAAAAACAATTCTAATATTTACTGCTATATACAGTATATTTTAGCAACTGATTGTCAGTAATGTAATGTGTACACAGATTGTTTATATTGGGCTCAAATGTAAGTTCGCCGGTCTTATCCTTTAAGAGTTTATGGACATTTTGACTTTATTGGACAGCTTGAGACAGAGTAAAAAACAGCAAGAGAGGTCAGTACTGTGCAACAAATGTCTCTGGCTGGACACATCTGCAGGGTGCAAGTTTCACATCTCTGCAACAAATGGCTCAGCAGGACTGATGCTGCTTTTGTTGTAACTCGAAGCTGGGAGGTCAGAACTCGGAATTACGTCATTTACGACCGCCACACTTTAAAGGTAAATGAAGTGGGAGACCTCCATGAAAGATTTTGTTTTATTTTGTAGTACCAAAATAAGCTACGTTTTAACATTTATGAGGTATTTATCTTTTCAAAACAGCAACTGCATTACCAGTGTTATACACTACAGGCCAGAAGTTTGAGGCCGCCCCCAGATTTAAAAAAAAATCCATCAATACACTGTTTGTTTTATAATTTAATTTATAATGTATTGCACAGGAAACAACAAAAATACATAAAATAAATGTAACTAATTAGTTTTCAAGAAGAATTTATCAACAAGAGCACATTCNACAAAAATACATAAAATAAATGTAACTAATTAGTTTTCAAGAAGAATTTATCAACAAGAGCACATTCTGTAGCCACTCTGGCTACAGAAATGGTTAGTAATGAAGGCATCAGTCTGTATTAGTGCAGCACTCCTGTTGTGTTCAAACTCCCTGCTGATGTGTTTTAACATTCTATTCAACAGCTGCTGTCTGCCTTCTCCCACATCATTTAGGATTAATGTGNTGGGGGGGAGAGATCAGGAGACTTGATCCAAGTTAAAGGAATTATGCAGAAAGAGAATTTCCATTCCATCCTTCACATGATTCCATCGGTTTACCAATTATTAGTCAAAATTTCATTCTTCAACAGGACCACGATCCAAAATATTCATCAAAATGATGCCAAAACCACAACTCCATCCATTCACATACATTCAAAAGAGAAAAGGTTTTGAGAATTCTGACTTGGCCACCCCAGTCTCCAGGTCTTTCTCCCATTGAGCTGGCATGGGATGAGCTTGATAGGCAACTTGGGAGCAAACGCCCAGGCAATGAAAAAAAAATTGTTGGAGTGCTTGAAAAGTGCTTGGGAATCACTGTCAGGAAATGACTTCAAAAAATGACTGCAGCGTATGCCTAGAATTAGTGCAGCAGACCAGAGGGGGTTACTTGGACAAAACCAAAGTCTGAGCTTGAAATGACTTCAAAGTGCTTTGATGTTGATAAATTCTTATTGAAAACTAATTAGTTACATTTATCTTATGTATTTTTGTCATTTCCTGTGCAATAAATTGTAAAACATATTGATATATATTTTTTTTTTTTAATCTAGGGACAGCTTCAAACGTCTGGCATGTAGTGTAACATTAAGAAAATATTCGCAAAATATTCACTTATAAATAGCTGAATGTTGAAATGACGTCAATACTGAACTCGGCGTCGGGAAAGCTTGTCCGACGTTCCGAGTTGGAATTCCAAGTTGAGTGGGCATTTTATTTTATTTTCTCCAGTCGGAAGTCAGAAATTCCATGTTCTGAGTTCACAACAACACAGCATAAGGCTTCAGCTTCTGGGCCTTTTTACAACGATGGGCCAATTAGTACCATTCTTTGCATCCATGTTAACACTGTTAATATTGTAGCACTAATGTCAGGAGTGAATCAAAAACAGCACTGACAAAAAGAATAAATGAATGAATAAATCTGATTTCATACAGATTTTATTAAAATGGGACTCAAACTTTTCAGGCTCAGGAGGACTGAGAAGGCACTCTGGCTCTTGTGGACTATTTTCAATTACTGTATGATTCTATCAAAGAAGAAAATCTGTCCACTTTGTTTTGCTCCCTCGCCGGAAATACACTGTAGGTTCTCAGAGAGTGAAGGGACATTTTCTATTCCTTTCTATTAAGCTGCTATTTTCGGTGCCACAGGATACCCACTCACTGTGTAGAGTCTTGTCAGTGACGAATGTCTTTGTGTGACCAACAGGGGTGGGGCACCTTCTCAGAGGAAGGTGTGCGTTTGTGTGTATGTGTGTGTGTGTATGTTTGAGACAGATGGAATTGGGGAATATTCAGTTTTTTCTGTCTTGCCAGGATTGTGTGTGTGTGTGTGTGTGAGAGAGAGAGAGAGAGAGAGAGAGAGAGAGAGAGAGAGAGAGAGCATGTGGCAGGGTGTTCTCAGTCTCTCTCTTTCTGGCTCACTCCCCTGCGGTGATTCAGTGTGTGTGTGCATGTGTGTGCGTGTGTGCCCATTAGCTCGCCTGAGTGTGTGTATACATACCAATGTGAATGCCAGCCCTGCTATGAGTGTGTTCAGCTGTGCGCACTTGCCTACTTGTATCTACCATTTTGTGTGTGTGCGTGCGTGTGTGTGTGTGTGTGTGTGTGTGTTTGCTTGCCAGCCTGCTTCTGTGCCTACATTGAGATACAGCATGCCAACTGTGTGTGTGTGTGTGTATGAGCGTGCACATGCAAGTTTGCGTGCACCTGATGTCGTCCTGGGGTAAAGCCTCAGGGCATATAGGGTCATGTGACAGACAGCCCTATCTATCTGCAGACTGCATCATTGGTATTCTGGGTAGACGAGCAGGAGGTGAGAGCTGGGAGATGGAGGAAAGAGAGAGAGGAGAAGAAGAATGTGTGTGTGGGAGATGCAGAGTGTGAGCAAGAAAAAGGAAAGGGGGAGAGAGAGAGAGAGAGAGAGAGAGAGAGAGAGAGAGTGGGTTGTGGGAGACATAAAAAGAGGTAAAAATAGAGAAGAGAACAAAAGAGCTCATCGTATTGAGACCTGGGTGCAATCTCTCTCTCTCTCTCTCTCTCTCTCTCTCTCTCTCTCTCTCACACACACACACACACTTTTAAATACAGACCTGTACATTAACAAGCCTCCATATGACATCTAGCCCTACATCTACTCATATGCCAGTGAGGGTAAATGCAAGCCTGCACACATTCATGTACACCCATACACACACACACACACACACACACACACAGTTGTGGTTGTNTGCACACATTCATGTACACCCATACACACACACACACACACACACACACACAGTTGTGGTTGTGCCAATTCATAAGGGAGATCCGTGATGAATAAGTAGGACGAAGCCACGAGGATTAAATGTTGGAAAATGTCATGAACAGCAACAGAAAAAGAGTTATTTCATTTGCCGGAATGAAGCGCTGCAACACGTCCTGAGTTAGCATAGCTTAGGTCTCAACTCCCACCAGATGCGATAAAAGACGGTTAACCTTGAAAGACGCTTTGCCATCCTTTTAGTGCACAAATACTGCAAAATGCTTGAACCTACTGAATGCTAGCGAGAAAAGGTGGCATTTGCATTGTCTGTAAATAAAGCGGCTTTCTCAGAGAGATGGCTAGATGCAGGGGTATCAGTTCACTCAAATCTAAGCTACGGCAAAGTCCAAGTATCTAATATCATTTGCCAGCAAAATGTCAAAATCTGCTTATATTGAAATTTCTGAGGACAAGTGGAGCTGATTGATAAGAGAGATGTTTGTTCAGTCTGGTGAATTATTACGCACACCGTGGGTCATAGCTGTACCTGTCTAGAGGGAATGTTAAAGCTCAATGATTATTAATATGGTAATATTATGGTAAAACATGGTTAATTATATGGTAATATTCAAGTTATTGATGCGGTAACAGCCATGTTGGTAATAGTAAAAATAATGAAAATACCTTTGTAATGTTAATGTTTAGGTTTTCTACTAATAATGTGACAAAAACACTGGGAGGAAAACATGAGTGTTATAGCCTACTAATGCTAATACTGAAATAACAGGCTAAGCTGCCTGCTAACTAGCCTAGTAATAAACTGTGTAATAATAGGACAAAACATGAATGTTATAGCTTATTAATGCTAATAGTGAAATAATGTAGGCTAAGCTTCCTACTAACTAGCCTATGAATAAAACTGTGTAGACAAATAATTGTTATTGCTTATTAATGCTAATGCTAATAGTGAAATAACTAAGGCTAAGCTGCCTGCTAACTAGCCTTTGAATAAAATTGTGTAATAATAGGACAAAACATGAATGTTATAGCTTACTAATGCTAATGCTAATAGTGAAATAATGTAGACTATGCTACCTGCTAACTAGCCTATTAATAAACTGTATAATAACAGGACAAAAACATGAGTGTTATAGCTTACTAATGCTAATGGTGAAATAACATAGGCTAAGCTGCCTGCTAACTAGCCTATTAATAAAACTGTGTAATAATAGGATTACTAATGCTAATGCTAATACTGAAATAACACAGGCTAAGCTCCTGCTCACTAGCCTATTAATAACACTAGTAATATCTGTAAAGCATAATGTTTTAGTATAATGGGTGAAATCTCTAAAATGGGCAATACTTTAATAAGCTAATATGTTTTCCATTACCTCAAATATAGGTGTTATTTTGTGTGTAATACCTAAGAATCAAAGCTGTAAGACAGCTTTGATTCTTAGTCATTTGTCATTGTGTTCCCTGCAGGATGCCATATTTCTCAGACTTTATTTCATATTATCTGAAAAGTAATTGTCATTAATGACGATCTACAACAAAATTAAAAGTACCAATTTCCATCCTGTTTGTTTGTTGTGCTTGTTAAGATGTTAATGACTGTGCTTTTTGGTATTTATTTAAATAATGTAGCCATGAAATTAAGCAGATAATTTCAGATTCAGTTGTGAAAATATTACTGTTATTATTGAAAGCATACCACCATGATATAATCTGATTGTTGTGAGCACATTAGCATATCGTTAGTATAGTTGTTGCAAAGTTAACACTAAGATTTTTTGTAGCCATGATATTTGCAAGACATTCTAATTGGTATTAGCTTTATATTACTTGTTATAATCTCTCCAATTACAGAAGAGAATAATGTAATAACATTATAACAATGTTTTTACCGTGATATTACTACTCTATTACCTGAATCAGCTATAATGAAATCAACTTGCCAAGTTACTGGATGGTTGAATCCATTAATTCCAGTGAGTCAGGTGACCCGACATGCAACAGAAAATTAATCATATTCACTTTCAGTTACTTAGAAATGATAAATCAATATGTATCAATATGCTAATACATTTATATAGTTTCTATTAACAAGTCAGTAGCCTAATAAACGTAGTATATTAGTTGTTGCTACCTTCTGACCAGACTGAATCAATGATATGGACATGAGTTAGATTATTGCATCAAATCATTCCACATAAATCAATTCATCTAAGAAAACCAAAATTTACCAGCCTATAATGTAAGTAGAATGTTTTTCTATAGGTAGAGGAGCCAAACAGCTCTTTGTTTTCCTTTGGGCGATTTCACGTCTTAGCTGTCTCGCTCCTTGACCTTGGTGCTCTATAGCTGCTGGGGATGAGAGATGGTGTTAACACTTCTAAAGGTGTAAATCACCTCTCTCTCTCTCTCTCTCTCTCTCTCTCTCTCTCTCTCTCTNCCCCTTTCTCTCTGTCTCCCCCAATGCAATGTTGTTCCCTTCACTTGCTATTTGTGCTGAGGAGTGATTGGAGTATTCTCAGTCTGATAATGGGCTACACACACACACACACACACACACACACACACACACACACACACACACCCTTTTACAGTCATAGACCAGGGAGACAGACAGAGAGGAGACTCATCAAGTAATTAAGGCCCTGGTGCTCCCTTGGAAATTAAAGGAATGGCCCTTTGCTCTACCTTCTCTCTCTCTCTCTCTCTCTCTCTCTCTCTCTCTCTCTCTCTCTCTCTCTCTGCTGAGCTGATTGCTGTCTGGCTTCTCTCCTCACCTGAGTATTTCACTCTCACTCCCTGCAGCCAACCCATAGTGCACTGTGGTGGTGATTACCCCACTGTGGGTAATTGTGGCAGCAGCTCACTCTATGTTATTTCCCCCCGCTCCCTGCCCTTACAGAGGAGAAAACGCCTCCCTCAAGGAAGAAGAGGGATGTGCACTTTCAGCTGTGTGTTTGTGTGAACGCGCATGTGTGTTACTGGGAGTTGAGCAGTGATACTGCCGCATGCTGCCGTGTGCATTATTTTTGGGTTATCCGGACTGCTTAGGCGTGCATGTGTTTATGTCTGTGGACACTGTGAAGCCCAGTGGGGTCACACACACCATCTCTCACATCCTTGATGGGAGAATCAGGTCAGAAAACTGCTTTTAACTTTTCTTCTTTGATACGAGCAGGGAAGTCATAAAGAGCGAGTCCACTTCAGTGTGTGACAGTTTCTTTCACCCTCCAACCTCAGTGCCTCAGACAAAAAAAATAAATAAAAAAGACCAAAAATATTTAGTTGGAGATATTCAGACTGACAGGCAGAATCCTCTTTTTTTTTTCTTTTTTCTTTTGTAACAAAATATCACCCAACAGTTCAGATGTGATTTGTATTGACTCGGTATGTCGTAACGAAATTAAAAAGGGACACGCCTACAGTTTGAATGGAACACTGGTTGTGTTCTCACAGGTGTTTTTTTTTTTATCACCAAAGCACTGCTACACTTCAGTGGAGTTCCTTCTACATCTTGACTTTCATATATTAAATTATTAAAAAGATGATGCATGTGTCCATTTTAAAAAGAGCTGTAATTAGTATTTTTAAGCTATATAAAACACAGCACCACATTTAACACGGCTAATCAGGACATGCGTGTTTCCTCTCTATGTTATCCCTTTCCCCCCACTCCCTGCCTTTACAGAGGGCAGGGAGTGGGGGGAAAGGGAGTCATTAAAATCATCTCTTTTATCTTTTGCATTAACAGAGATGTTACTGTGGTATTTCCTCATTTACATGTTAGCTAAGCTATTCATAAAAAGCATCGCCATGCAAAATGCTTCACCTGCTTCAGCCTGACAGTAAATTTCACTGGCATCAAACATGGCTGAAATGGATTTTATTTTCTTAAAGGCTTTTCCACACTTGTGTAGTTTGTTCCCGTTAAATCGGACTAGGATTTGTTTTCCCCCTTGTTACGGTTAGCTTGGGCGGGTCTGAGTACGGTTAGCATTTTGAGNTAGGATTTGTTTTCCCCCTTGTTACGGTTAGCTTGGGCGGGTCTGAGTACGGTTAGCATTTTGAGGAGATGGTCTCAGTCCGGCTCCAAAGGAACTCTGGAGCTGTTTACTTGTGGTGTGAACATGATCCACACTCATCCTGAACCACCTACTATTGATATATTGACTGAGAGAAGCAGAGAGGATGCGTGTGGTTAACGCTTCACTACAACTGCGGGAAAGTTTGTTTCACGTTCGGTGCTTGTCAGATATTTAAAACCATGAAATGCACTGAACATTAAAATAAACTTAACTGCAACTAAGCTACATCTTTGATTAGATGTAGCAATTGAAAAGGATGCTGTGACGCTTGTCTTACCACCCAGTCATATTGTGTTTATAGTGTTTGGGTGTACCTGTGTGTATACGTGTGTGAGTGTGATTGAGTGTTCTGCCCACAGGGATCTATTCCAGGTGGATTGCCCAGCAGAGTGGGTGTGGCTAGGAGGTGTCTGTTGCTGATTGGGTCCTGTAAACGCCGCTGTCTTTTAAAAACCAGATAATCAGTCTGAGGAGTGGGGGTCTGACAGCTTGCAGCGTTCTCCACCCAGCCCTCAAATCTTGTACTTTGTGACTTATGCTTTTTGTAATTGTTTGAAACCTTAGATTGTAAATACTGTAGAGACAACTTAAATGGCCTTTTTTTTATTGTTACGTTGTATTTTTGTTATATTGCACATTTGGGCACCATGTAAATAAACTGCACTAATCACAGATCCCAGTTTGGTGAATGATTGCGAGAGATTAAAATCCCGGACAAGCCCCCAATTTATGTTACGCTCCTTTCTAGTGGTAAAAAGGACGCAACATAAAGATAGGATTTCCGGGTCTCCAAAGCAATCATTTATCCAACTAGTATCTGCAATCAGTGCAGTTTATTTACAGGTGCCCAAATGTGCAATACAACAAAAATAAAACATAACAAAAAAAAAAAAAAANAAAGAAAAAAAAAAGAAGGCTATTTCCCTAAGCTGTCTCTACAGTATTTACAATCCAGGGTTTGAAACAGTTACAAAAAGCACAAGTCACACAGTACAAGGTTTGAGGGCCAGGTGGAGAATGCCGCAAGCTGTCAGACCCCCCACTCCTCAGACTGATGATCTGGTTTTTAAAAGACAGCGGCATTTACAGGACCCAGTCAGCAACAGACACCTCCTAGACACACCCACTCTGCTGGCCAATCTACCTGGAACAGATCCCTGTAGGTGGAACACTCAATCACACTCACATACACACGCATAAACACACATACGCATAGGCACGCCCAAACACAATAAATACTATACGACTGGGGTCATAACACTTGTGCCATGTCAAACTTAGCATGAATGTTAGCATGTGGTTGTACAGGCACAGCTCATTCTCCTGTTCAGCCGTCTGAAGGCAGCACACAGGAAGTGAGCCAATCTATGGTAACAAGATGTCTTGAAGTCAAACTCAGCTTCTGCTGCCATATTTTTCTTGGTAAACAGTCCAAATAATAACTACAAGAAATGTATTCCAGTTATCAATACATTTGACAGATCGCCCACTCAGCTGATTAGTCAGTTTATTTAAACATCAAGTTTTGAGCTCTTCAGTGCATCATGGCAAAGGCTGTGGCTGTAGTTGCTGGAATACATGAGGAGGAGGAGGAGGAGGAGGAGGAGGAGGATTTTCTTGAGGAAGGTCTTAGATTATCGCTGAATTTTCCTGTGAGAAATGACAAACTTGCATGTCAAGGAAGTAGAACCACAATAGATTAAGGACCATACCTGTTGTTTTGCATGTTTGAGCCAAATAAATATAACCCACATACATGTTATGCTACAATCATTTTCCATTTTTAATTTTTATGTTGTTTTTCCAAATCTCCTAATATTTCAAAATCAAAAGTTCAGGTGATGCACCTGCCTTAAACTGCAATGGTGATGGCTTAATTTCTTGGTGAAAGCAATCCTCTTATGGTGCTATATTCCCTGGTGGAGAAATGCATTTTCTTCCATAGCTCCGTGTTATATATATATATATATATATATATATATATGTTGTGTAATTCGGTATGATAGATTACTTATCTCAAGCATGGTTCAGGTCTCTACAAGTTGATTTTATAGTGTACTGGAATGAACTGAAAGCAATGGCAGTCTGAAAGATAGGAAAAACAATACTAATATTTACCACTCCAGCAGTATGTTGGTTGGTAGACATGTAACTTCTATGCAGGTTGTATTTATGGGATCAAACTTGCAAAATCACCAGTATGCTCCTTTATGACTCAGCAGAGAAACAAAGAAGATCTAAACCAGTCCAGTGGAACCACGCACTTCCTGTCTTGGCTAAAGTTTGACATGTCTGTAGTTTAGTGTGTGTGTGTTTAATATGTTGCAGCTTTATTATCATTGCTTTTGTTATTGCTATTGCTTTTACCTGAGACGTGACTTACAACAACACGTCTGTAAAGGAAGAATTATTACAAAGAAAGCTTTATGAAAGAGCTTTAGTTATCAGTAGTGCAGTGTCCGTTCAAAACGTGCATGTTAGGATGGGCTGGACTTTATGGTGTACGCCGCAGCCTGCCACAAGTGCCTGTGGACTGCAGCATACGCTTGTGCACCTGGAGCATATCCTGCCACCATGCCCAGAGCATATCATTCTGCACGGACTACTTTTTACTGACATAGCTCAATTTGAGAACCGCTCATCCAAACAACTTCACATGTGACACTGCACGTCCTTGGGTCCTGAGCAATAAACCTGCTGAATATCAACTTTATGCAGTGGCAGGTTCTTGAGATGTTGGTGCCACAGACGGATGGACGGACAGAGATTACTGACTTTATAGTTAGATGTATTAAATGTGGCACTGATAGCATCAATCCTGTGAAATTACAGTTTGGTCAACCAAGGAGTTACTATCCTTCAAAAGTTGCCAGATTTATTTGTGGTTTTGAAGTTTTTGGAACTGAGTGATGTTATTTACTGCTTTTGGACATGCTGTTTTTGAAACTTCCAAATTCCAACTATCTACTGTACTGGGCAGTTGAAATTCGTGACAACAAACATTGTGCTTTGTCCTTATTATTAGCTGTTCTTCGTGTGCTTTCTGTTGGACTTGTGCTCCACCAGCAAGCAGATTTGTTTAGAAAATGCTGCAATATTAATGTCTAAATGCAGGACGGTGGGATTTCTGTTTCTGCTGCATCACATTTTTGACGTTTTTCTTTTTGTTGCTGTGGGATTTACAGTAAAGGGCTGACTGGGTTTAGTTTAGGGATATAATGGATCAGTTATTATAATTTGTTTATTTATATATTTTAATTATCTTTCTTTTTTTTTCTTTTTACCAAAATGTGACTGCATTACTCACCTCTACTATGATCAGGGCGTTGAGTACTGCTGGAAGTGAGAACATGAATCACTGCCTGCTGCACAACTTCACACTGGAACAAATGAAGATGGCTGAACTTAAAAGTTTTAAGAGGAATTCATGAGTGTCAGGCTCAAAACAACCTTTACGTCAGAGATGATTAACCATTTCCGCGCCGCGACGTATATCTCATCGCTTCACGTTATCTGCTTTGTTTGCCGCGTAGTCCGGTGGAAGTATTGATTTCCACAGAACAGTGTGAGGTGAAAATAGATAAAAGTGCCAGTTGGCTTTATTATCAGATCGTTCTCATCTCCTGCTTACAAGCTTATCAGCTGCTTCGCACCGACTAACAAGCAAACCGTCACCGAACAAACGCGTATATTTGCACACGAGTGATCTTCTCCGCCTGTGCTGTATCGCTCCCATCTCTTACTTCACCACAGAAGCTTTTCCAGCATGGGTTTGTCTTTCAGCAATTTCTTTTTTTTTTTTTTTTTTTNTTTTTTTTTTTTTTTTTTGGGAGGAGAGGTGAGGTGTAAATATTTTATTTCCATATTTAAAGAGCAAATGCGGTGCTGTAGATTTCACCGCGCGGCCCAGAAAATCCTGCTGCTCTCTGACGACGCCAGCTTCATCTGCAGCAGAACACTTTCAGCCCAGAAATCACAGTCAATTTTCCCTCTCCTCTGTGTGTGTGTGTGTGTGTGCATCTGTGTGTGTGTGTGTGTGTGTTCAAAAGGCAAAGAACAGGCACTGAGAAGAACATAGGACAAGGGACCGAGCGAGGAAGAGAAAGAGAGATATTTCATCTCCTCTCTGCCTATATCCTGTTAGAATGTAGGTCAGGCAGCCCTCCTCACTCTCCGAGGCTGGGAGAAGGAGATAGCTGCGACTGAGTGCATGTGTGTGCGTACACATACACACGTGTATAGAATGTGTCATTCATTGTGTGTCTGTGTATGCGTGCACTTATTTGTGTGAGGTCCCCTTGTCCTCATATGGCGTATGTGTGTGTTTCTGCATACGATGGGTGTGTTTTTCCTTCTCTGTCTGTCTTAAATGCTGTCATGTACAATATCTGTCATCGAAAATGTCACAGCGGACATCACGGCCCATGTTCAGAATGCTTCAGCATACGTAGCCATACAATGGGTTTGTTTGTTTATTTATTTTTAAAGTTGTGTATGTGTGTGTATGTGCCAGAGGAGCCAATATTCCCAAGCTATTTACAGTGTGTACCCAGACTTTGATAGATATAGGAGCCCAGGAAAGGGCACACATGGTTCCCTCTTATTCTCCAAGGAATAGACTGCAAGAAAATATCACATGCATGCACACACATACCCACACACACACACACACACACACACACACACACAACTTGTAGGAGTCTGGACAGAAAAGTCTGAAAGTCCTTGGTCATCCATTCTTTCTATGGTAGAATGAGAATAAGAATAGGAATGTTTGTGTGTGCATTCCTGTGGTGTGTGATTTCTCTCTCTCTCTCTCTCTCTCTCTCTCTCTTTTTCTCTCTCTCTCTCCCCATCTCTCTCTCTCTCACACGTCTGTGTCCATTGTGGCTAAACTCTCACTCAGCTCATCCCATACACACTTGCACCTCAGTGTAGAAGTGATACACACACACACACGCAATATGCTGTCCTGACTTTATGTTATTGTCATATTCTTTTTTTTCTGTTATTTGCTATTTGTTTCTGTTCCATACTGGTTCAATTCTTGCCATTTTCTATTTGTCTTTCTCTGTTTTTCTTTTTTTCTCATCTCTCTCAACTCTCGCTCTCCCTACCTCTCTCTCTCTCTCTCTCTCTGTCTCACACACACAGACACACACACACACACACACACACACACATACTGAGTGAGAGTGTAGCCACAATGCACACACACCACAGGTGAATGCGGGATGTGTCCTGATGAGAAGTCAGAGAGCTGTGATTTGTCATCAGCCTCCACATCAGGACCTTCATGAGAGGACAGACCCATCACTTATACTGTGATTATAATGACCAAGAGGCCAGGATGAGGGTGTGTGTGTGTGTGTGTGTGTGNTTTTTTTTTTAGACAGTTGAGCTTTTATAACAAATGTGCTTTGGGTTATTCTGATTACTACCTGCTCTCTCAAACACCCCGCCTCACATTTTATTTATGTGGTTATATATTCATTTTTTTACATAAATATTGTGCTAGTTATGGACGCCCAGATGCTCTTTGACTTTAAAATGTCACATTGTTTATTGATATTTTACATAAATACATTAACCAGCATTTTTTGGTTAAGGCCTCTCAAATCTGGTTATTGCAGCGTTCTGACGGCTGCAGGCAGGATATTTTACTGTTAAACAATAAAGTTTATTAAAGATGCCAGATTTACCAGGGAATTAAAGGACCATACCACGATTGTGCATGTTTTCATACGCAAAACGTTACTGACAATCATTTCCCAAAGCATACTACAGGAATGGTGAATTAAAAATGTTTTTCCTACCTTCCAGAGCTCCACTGGTTTCAGTTCATTCTGGTACGCTATTAAAATCAACTTGTTGATACTTGAAACTTTCTTGAGATAGGTAATCCATAATCGCCAACAAGATGTGTATTCAGGTTATTTTTTTTAGAAGTTACATAATTTTAGTGTTTAAGGCAATAAAAAGCATGGAGTGAATGTATGTCTCCACTATGTCTCCACCGGGGAATACAGTCCCAAAAGAAGACCTGCGTTTATGGAAAAATTTAAAGGACCGTGACTTCATAAGGCTGTGTAACTATTAACAGGTGAAACATGGATTTTTAAGGTGGGTGTATCACTTGAATAGTTTATTCTGAAAGATTAAGAGATTTTACAAAATATCAGGAAAACTGAAATACGGTTTTATCCTTTGGGAAATGATTATCAGTAACATAACATGTATAAAAACTGAATATATTAGGCTCAAACATGCAAAATGAGTCATATGGTCCTTTAAATATAAAAAAAACTATATAACACAAATGTATTATAAATTCTATAAAAATCAAATGTACATATAGTATATATAGGCTGAAAAACATTCATGAGCTGCATACATGTTATTGATATAAGCAAATGTCAGACTGATAATAGCCTGGATATTAATCTGCTATCATGATGTTTTCCCTGTGGGACCAGCTATTGTTTCAATATAACCTGCTTTCAGTTTGGTTGTAAATGACTGGGATGTGTGTGTGTGTGTGTGTGTGTGTGTGTGTGTGTGTCTGTGTTGAGACCGTCTGGTAGGATCCCTATGGGGGCCTTCGTTCTTTATGTTGGTCCCTGTTTGCCGCCATCACCTCATCTGTCCTCTCCCATACATTCTCTCATTAGCAGCAATGGATGGATTAGAGATGGAGGGGAGGAGCAGGAGTAAAAAAGAGAGAGAGAGAGAGAGAGAGAGAGAGGAAACCGTGTCTGATTGCATTCTGCTCATGTTCAGTCACACCTCCGTCTCTTTTCCTTTCTCTGCTTCTGTTACTTCCTGCGTTTTAAGTGTTGCTACCTTTATTTCTGAGAGTGGAACCCACCCCCACCCCCCCTGCTCTCCTGCCTTCCTCCACGCTCCCTCCTCTTTCCTCTTCTAACTAGCGAAGGATGGAGGGGCTGAGGACAGAAATCATGAAGGCAGGCACGGATCATTAGCTATGTCCCCCCACTTCCTGCAGAAGATGATAGATCTAGCTAATTACCCCATGTTGCCAAGCCTATCGCAAACGACAAGCGGCCTGCCGTTATGGTGGAAATCAACATTTGCTCGGCGTGCCGCATAGCTGATGCTGTATGACTATTCATGAGGCTGGATTCAAAGGAGAAAAGGAAATTTCAGATCCTGTCGGGGTTGAGTGTGAATATGATTGTTCCAGGAATCATTTTAATGATGCATGTTCTCTTCTCCTTGCCCCGTGTAGAAAATGAGTTTGGAGGAGATGTGGTGAGCCTTTCCTGTCCAGCCGAGCGTCAGTAGATCGCTGCCGAAGCAAAGGTCTGTACCAAAGAGCCGTCTGAACCCCAAAACCATTTCAGGTACAGTTTAGTAGATCCTCTTTTCACACACAAACCACTTCAAATCTGGCCCCCATTTACACCATGCTTAAAAAAAAAAAAAAAAAAATTTAAAAAAAATTATCCTTTATTTAACGAAGAAGTCCACTTGAGAATCAGAATCTCTTTTGCGAGGAAGACTTGGCCAAGACTGCAGCACACAAAAAGTTGCACATGTTGCACAAATTACAAGACACCAGAACAGAACAAGATGAAATTACATGTACGATTAAAAAAAAAAAAAAANAAAAAAAAAAAAAAAGGACATTGAAAAGCACAAAAAACATATAAATAAAAATCAAGTTGAAGGAAATTCCATAACAATAAATCAAGAAAAACAGGAGCAAGACCTGATAGACTGGCCACAATATCTCTTATAATTAATTTAAAATCAAACCGTTGGAAAAGAGTAATAATTTTTGAGACAATTCCAGCTAGTTGGGGGAGACATCATAAAAGATCTCTTACCAGTCTCACTACTGATTTTGGAAATAACCAACTGTGAACAATCATGTGACCTCAGGCATCAAGGATATTTTAAAATGGGATCTATATTCAAGTACGTTATCCAGATAAGGAAAAACAGATGTTAATGCAAAGTATAAATGTGCAGAGGACACATTTTGATTGGAATGGAATCCAGCCTCACATTATGATCAGATACCAGGCGTAAATTAAATCCCTACAGCTGGGACGAGTTTGTGACACACCATCTGCCCACATGCAAATGTCCCCGCACATTAATAAAGTTATTTTGAATCAGAAGATATTAATTATTTCAATGAAACACATGAAGTTTATTCAGGCGAGCTTTTTAAAGGAAGGTGTAAATGCACATCCAGGCATCAGATATCATTATGGAGATAGCTTTGAGTCTTTTTACTTAATCATAATCATTCCTATTCTGATGTGGATAAGTACATGGTTTTTTTCACATGTAAGCCATAATTGCAAATTGTAATAGTTGACTGTGTTCAAGTACAAGTCAACTCCAGGTAAGGCGGATTTTTTGTCGTGTGATTTTTTTTCAATCATGAGTGATTATAAAAAACTGAGCAGCCACATTTAATGACTGAATCTAGGGCGATGCAATACGATTTTCAGTCTCTTGCATGGGCACACATAAGAACCGTGTTGTAGCCATGTTGGAGTAAAACAAATCTACAGACTCAGAGCAGACAAGCAGCTTCTGTGGTGCAACATACATATCAACCGTAGTATATTCTGTGTATGAAGTAGGTAACACAAACTGATAAAAGCACATTAGGAAAATAAAACGACACAACACAACCAAATGCATAGCTAATAGCAGCTAGCTACATGCAGCTACAGTTTTCTTTACTTGTGATGTAGGTTCAAAGGTAAAAGCTTAGATTGACGTCACTTCCTGATTTCATATGATTTCCTTTAATAAATCAAGTTTACTAGGTTACTCTCAACCCATGTAAACACCTTACACCGATTATTACAGCCCATGTCAATGCCTGACACCCATTATTATCTTCTTCTTTCTTCTTTTCCTTTCGGCTTTCCCTTCAGGGGTCACCACAGCGAATCATCT
>VXCM01006033.1:0-29877 GCA_014773175.1 Lucifuga dentata
CTCTGCATTTATTCGGGCTTGGGACCGGCACAAGGACACTGGCTTGTGCCCCCTTGAGGCTGCATTGAGGCTGCAAAATCCTAAATGATTTCAGTCATACAAATACAGACATTTCAGGCAAGCTCAACAACATTAGATTCAATTTCTCACTGAGCAATCAAATATTGCTCAAGAGGAACAATTGTTCATTTCTTTAAGGCCATTTTAGAAGTCAGGTGAGATGCACAATAATAGCAGTTTTTGCAAAGTCATGTCACTAAAATACAGCCAGCTATGACATGAGCCATTGAACTAAGCACAGAATCAAAGAGCTTTACAGAGGTAACGAGGCACAATCAAAGATTACAAAACATAATTCTTCCCTCTTCACATTTTAACCATACATGCCACTGTACAGGCAGAAGTCTGAAAAGCATATTTATAATTCAGACTTCTACATCACACATACTTGGTTATACGTTTTATCAGTATATGGATAATAGTTCCCTGTGGTAGCAAAAACAGTCCTCTGTACAGCTAATGTCAAAAGTGGCATGTTCATGCATTTGAATGGAGACATACACGTTAAAAAAGTGAAAACGGTTTGGCAAAGTAGGGTAGCACAAACATCCATTCAGATTTTCCAGGTGTGTTAATGTACATCAGTCAAGTAACATTTTGTCTTAAGATCATGAGCTATGACTTTGTTGGATTTAAATTACTGGTAGTTCCTGAGTTTTCTCAAGTATTTAGTTTGGTACACAACTTGATCATAGAGAATACATGCAAAGATAAAATATGCACAAAAAAGTAAACAGGTAAATATGAGTTGGGGGTTGGAGTGGTAACAAAAATATAAACATAAAATCATCAACGAGCCACTCCCAGTACTTCATGCTTGGACCCCTAAAAATCATAAACCCTCCCAGCAACCTGTCGGTCCTGTACCTGTATGCTCAAAACGAAAACACACACACACACACACACACACACACACACAAACCTAAGAAGTAATACAACAACAACAACAAAATCTCCATTTATGACAATAGAAATGAACAAATCAAATGCTTGAGAGTTAAACTGAGAAATAAAAAAATAAAAATATGAGTTGCTCCGCCATAAACGTTATAGTTATACTAAAACCGCGCAGTTCTACGTCTCTGACACGTTACGTCGTCCTACGTCCTCGTGATTCGACGTAACGACGTAAAGCTCTCAGTGTTGATGGCTGCACCACTTAGCGGAGTCGACTTCAGACATGAAACTCAAGCTGCACAAACAAAGCTGATAACAAGGACATAGACGGTTCCCTCTATCCGCTGGTGAAGCAGTATTAACGCTGTTAGTTGTCCTGTTTGTCAGTGGGCAGAAGGGGGGTTTAAAGATGTGGATAAACCCAGAGGAGGTGCTGCTAGCCGGCGCGCTGTGGGTGTCCGAGCGGGCCAACCCCTTCTTCGTCCTGCAGAGGAGGAGAGGCCATGGCCGCGGAGGGGGACTCTCCGGTAAAAACACGTATTTAGTTCACATTTAATCCACGTCAAGGCTTGACAGGAGGAGAATCAGATTTTAGTTGGTTTCTGAGCCTGTTTGTGTAGCTTCACAGGAGTATTAGCTCCTGTCTGAAGCGAACAGGCTGTTGTTTACACCCGGAGCTAACAGCTAGCAACGACTGACTGCTTTTAAGCTCTAATTATTTTTTTAAATAATGTGTCAGTTATCTTTTATACCCAGCAATTAATCGTTTCATAATAATATCAGTCACAAACATCCTTGCTTTATGCATTACCTTTCATCAACAATATTTGGAAAGTACAAAATTACTTCTGCTATAACTACAACAATAACAACTACAATATACACTTAGTGGCCAGAAAAATAGAAGCACTTGTTCATTGTATACAATCCAATACAACAATCCTGGAATAAATACTAACTTTATGAAACAAATAATCTTTATTTATTGTTGACACTGTGTCAGAGAGGTGCTGATTCATTTCTATGGCCATTTTAAAGGCTGGAATCTTGTTGTTTTGATGGACTACATTATATTGTACCATATTTCTAGTATTTTGACTTTTCCATATAAACAAATGAGGCAGACAAAATATTAGAAACACCCTTAGATATAATGCCAATATTTAATTGATTTCTAAATCGTATTTAATGGAATTGGAAATTGCATTAATGATACTTCCTTAAAGTAGGCAGTGTGGCCTGACACTGCATCTCACTGAGCAGGAATTCACATTTTTCACATTGTTACACTAAATTCGATTTTCCTGTCAGAGTTCGTCACTAAGCAGAATCCTGTGGGAGTAGAAACACACACACACACACACACACACACACACACACACACACACACTGTGAACCTTCAAACTCCCACCTAATTTGTGTGTTTATAGGTTTGTTTGATGTGCTGCTGATTGGAGATGTTTCAGCCTGTCTTTCTCCTCCTCTACAGTTTGAAAGTTAATTATTCATTTTCAGCACACCACAGAGTTTCTCTTATTATTCTGACAGCTTGTTATGACAACAGATTTGTCCATCAATCACACATAAAGTCACACAAACATCACCTCCTGTCAAGCATTTATCATCCTGTTATTAATAATTTTATGATATCTAAACTTCTTTTCTCTGTCTGCATTTCTTGACTGGTTTAACTCCTCCCCTTTCCCTGCTTATAGACATCACCCCACACAATTAACACTCTGTGTTATCAAGGTTTGTTAAAGGGTGACTCCAGTAATTTTCTATGTAAAATTAATTTATTTGTCACAGAGGACACTATTCAGTATGTTAAAACAACAGTATAACTGTATGAACTATGATTTTGCTGATCCTTATGAATAGTGTAGTGTAGTTAAAATCCATAGCATGTACGCTACATTTTATACTAAAATGTGTCCATAGCTGCTTTTAGCTAAAACTCCCACAATACAATGCTTTGTCTCCCAAAATGACAGATGTTTAAATTACAGTCATGTGACTTTGCAGCTGTCATTGACATTGCAAAATGATTCACACAATAATTAACCATTTTAATAATAATTTCTTACCATTTTTATGCTGATAACATCCACTTACTGTCTCTTTCAGTCCAAATGAGCTTTATAAACTTGTTGAGCTAAATGAATGTTTAACTGCCATCAAGGATTGGTCAGCTGATAGTTTTCTGCTGTTAAATGTAGATAAATCAGAGACTGTGATCATTGCTCCTGACAGCTCAATCCCAAAGATTGTATCGGATCCTCTGTTAAGTCTAGCTTGCGTAACCTTGGTGTCATGCTGGACATTGCCAAACTAAGATCAGTCGCGCCTCAGGCTGAAATGAAAATGATTATTCATGCTTTTATTTAATCTCGGTTAGATTATCATAATTCTCTTTTTATCCATTTTAATAAAACATCTTTACATCGTCTTCAAACTGTACAAAACGTCGCAGCACAGCTTTTAACTAAATCCACTAGGACATCTCATATTACTCCTATTTTATCTTCACTTCACTGACTTCCAGTTAATTTAAGAGTTCATTTTAAGATTTTTATTTTAACTTTTAGAGCCATGCATGGTCAGGCACCTCAGTACATCTCAGACTTCTTACAGGGGACCTCCTACCTCCAGGAGGTCCCTTAGGTCTTCAGGTCAGAGGTTACTGGAAGTGCCCCGTACCTGTTTGAGGACTCATGGAGATCATGCTTTCAGGTTGTTGCTCCAGAAATGTGAAATGAGCTCCCATTTCCCCTCCGCTCCACTGATTCTGAGGCTACTTTTAAAAGGCAGCTAAAGACTTTCTTGCTTTTGGATAGTATCTTAAATCAGTCGTATTGATGTTCTGTATTCCTTGAATTTTCATTTGTTTTATTTTATTGTTACTCATATTTTATCTGTGAAGCACTTTGTGGAGTTTGTGGAAGCACTTTTTATCTATGTATGTATGTTTATAAATACATTTTACTTACTTTGAAAACTAAGATTACTGTTTGATAAGGAGCTGAGTTGTTTTGGGTTGTTTAGTGTTTGTTAAGTGGGAAATGATGAATGAGTGACTCAGCTGAAGTCAGCTGACAGGAAGTAAACCTTAACCCAGACTGTGTGGGTTTTTTTTTTTTTTTTTTNGGTTTTTTTTTTTTTTTTTGAGGTAGTCAGCAGTGCTGTGAAAAAGTATTTGCCTCTTCCTGATTCCTTCTATTTTTGCATATTTGTGACAAATAATTGTGTCAGATCTTCCAAAAAAATGTAATATAAGACAAACACAACCTGAATTAACACAAAATACAGTTTGTAAAGGCTCATTTCATCAATCAACCAAGTAACTAAATTTAGTTGATAATTTGTTGAACTAGATGAGACACACCAGGCTTGATTCCTGCAGCCTGTTGAATCTAAACATCACTTAAATAGAAGCTTTCCAGTAATGTGAAGCAGCTAAAAGGTCTGAACAAGCTTCACACAATGTCCAGATCAAAAGAAACTCCAGAAGAAATGAGAAAGAAAGTGAAATATTTCAGTCCGGAAAGGGTTAAAAACTCATTTTTAAGGCTCTGGGACTCCAGCAAACCACAGCGAGATCCATTATCTCCATATGGAGAAAATGTGGAACAGCCTTGAATCTTCCCAGGAATGGCCAGCCAACCAGAATTTCTCCAAGAGCATCGCTGACTGATCTGGGAATTATAAAAGAACCCAGAGGGAACATCTAAGGAGCTACAGGCCTCGCTCGCCACAGATAAAGTCAGCGTTCATGATTCCAGTGTTACAAAGAGGTGGGGCTAAAACAGAATCCATGGAGAGCTGCAAGGAGAAAGCCACAGCTAACCAAGAGGAACATAAAGACTTGTCTCACATTTACCAAAAATCACCCTGATGACCCTCAGGCCTTTGGGGATCATGTTCTGTCAACTGATGAGTCAAAAGTGAAATTTTATGGAAGACATGGACACATTCTATCTGGCGTGAAGATAACGCAACATTCCACAATAACACTATAGCAACAGTCAAATGTGGTGGTAGTTTGATGGTGGGGGGTTGCTTTGCCGCTTCAGGGCCTGGCTGACTTGTCATAATTGATTAAACCATAAATTCTGCTTTCTACCAGAAGAAAAAAAAAAAATCGATAAATTGATAAAAATCGATGTTTTGCCTGCTAATAGTTACGCAGCCTTATGAAGTCACAGTCATTTAAATTTTTCGATAAACGTAGGTCTTCTTTTGGGACTGTATTCCCCAGTGGAGACATACATTCACTCCGCACTTTTAACTGTGCTAAAACACTAAAATTATGAAACTTTGAAAAAACCTGAATATATGTCTTGTTGGTGATGATGGATTACCTATCCCAAGAACGTTTCAAGTATCAACAAGTTGATTTTAATAGCATACCAGAATGAACTGAAACCAATGATGGTGTGGAAGGTAGGAAAAATTTTTTCCCTACCTTTCAGACCTGACCTCACCGTTCCAGCTTTGGGAAATGATTGTCAGTAATGTTACGTATATGAAAATTGACTATATTAGGCTCAAACATGCAAAATGGGTGGTATGGTCCTTTAAAAACTGTATTTTGTGTTTACTCAGGCTGAAATTATCTGACATTAAATTTTGTTTGAAGATCTGACACAGTCGAGTGTGACAAATATTGAAAAATGGAAGAAATCAGGAAGGAGACTACTGCTCTTTCATGGCACTGTATTTGTTCGTGTGCATTTATGTTTGCAGGTTTGCTGTGTGTCACTCTACTTGTGTGTGTTTTTTTTTTATGGATCCAGAGTACAGAGCACATTACTAATCTGGGTGTGTTGATGTCTACTGGTTTATCTGTTTGCAGGTCTACTGGTTGGGACTCTGGATGTGGTCCTGGATTCCAGTGCCAGAGTGGCTCCATACAGGATTCTGCTGCAGACCGCGGACTCCCAGATCTACTGGAGCATCGCCTGTGGTGAGTCAGCGGGACTGAAACTCGACTCTACTGTGACTCTACTGAACAAAACTTTACAGAGCTGAACGTCTCTGCTGGACTTTACCATGATCTCATTGTTTGGGTTGTGCTCACCTTTAGCTGTCGTTCGGCCCTCCAGGTTCGTCCAGGAAGGAGATCACCGAGCACTGGGATTGGCTGGAGAGCAACCTGCTGCAGACTATCTCCATATTCGACAACGACGAAGACATAACCACCTTCGTGAAGGGAAAGATCTCTGTAGGTCCCTCTCCCATTTCTCCAGGTCAGACCACTTTCTGTTCCAATCTCTGCTCCTGTTACTAAACATCGTCACTTCCTGGCAGGGCATCATTGCCGAGGAGAACAAGCTGAAGCAGACAGAAGAGGAGGAGGATTCTGGGAAATTTCGGGAGGCGGAGCTAAAGATGAGGAAGCTGTTTGGGATGCCGGAGGAAGAGAAACTAGTCAACTATTACTCCTGCAGCTACTGGAAGGGCCGTGTGCCCCGGCAGGGCTGGCTCTACCTGTCTGTCAACCACCTGTGCTTCTACTCCTTCCTATTGGGCAAAGAGGGTACGAACCCACCAGTCACAGCCTCACATAAATAATTACTTTTAAAGTCTGTAGGGGAGGGAAGGCTTAATCAATCACAGGCTACATAAGGAGATTTTTGTGAATAGCTCATATGTACTTTTCTTTCTTAATTTATTTAAAGACCTTAAAAATATATTTTACATCATATAAACTGCTTAGGATATAACAAGTATTTTTATAATCATGTCACAGGAAATTACTAGATAAATATACATGTTCTTCTTTCTCCTACTGATATTTGTCTCCTTCCTCAGTCACTTTGGTGGTCCAGTGGACAGAGGTGATCCAGCTGGAGAAGAACGCCACCCTCCTGTTTCCGGAGAGCATTCGCGTCAGCACCCGCCACACTGNTCCAGCTGGAGAAGAACGCCACCCTCCTGTTTCCGGAGAGCATTCGCGTCAGCACCCGCCACACTGAGCATTTCTTCTCCATGTTCCTCAATGTCAACGACACCTTCAAGCTGATGGAGCAGCTCGCCAACATCGCCATGCGTCAGCTGCTTGACAACGAGGGCTTCGCCGCCGACCGCTCGCTGCCCAAACCCTGCAAGACCCTCAAGAATGTGTCGGCACTCAAGAGGTTCTACTCTGCCAAATTCACTTACAGCCTAATCAGTTTTGAAATAATTAGATGTAGATTTTCCCTGAGTGATCGTGAGGCTAACAGTATGAGGCAGCATTAGGTGAGTCGTTTGAGGTAGTAGAACTAATTGGATTGTCTCAATGAATGTGATTATCTTGTTGGCTTCCATTGACTGTGGGTTTGAACTAATTTGGCAGCCACCCTCACCTGATTTGGCCTCTCAGACTTTCATCTCTTAGCTGGAACCGGTTTGTCCTCAGGTGAAAATGTCAAAAATCCTCCACATCAGCTGTGGAGGATTTTTTTTAAACTTTTACGAAACTAGGAGGGAAAAAAAATTGCACCAGCTTTGTTGGCAGAAGTGTGTGGAGTTGGAAGGAGATTATGTTGGAAAGTAAAGAACTGCAGCAACTCTGAGTTAGAGCTTTCGATGCTAGGCTGACAGCTTATCGATTAACCCTTCAACTGTTGTGACGTTATTTTGGGAATTGAGAATATTATTGGGCATTTAATTTGTTTGGGGGCTTCTTGGTGGCTCTTCAGTCACCTGTGCCTTAAAAATTTGCTCTAGTTTGTCCATCTGAAAACATCAAACTCTGCCTCTGCCTTATGGCCTGAATTTCTGTGTTTTGACCTCTGACCTCTGGCAGCCAGCTATAAGTGCATCTATGTCATCTGCAGGGATTTTGACGCACGGGCCAAAAATGAGCGGTACCGTGCCATGTTCCGCCTGACACAGGACGAGCGTCTGGACGGACACACGGATTGCACGCTGTGGACGCCGTTTGCCAAAATGCACATAGTTGGCCAGCTGTTCATTTCCAACAACTACATCTGTTTTAACAGCAGAGAAGAAGATCTGTGTCAGCTGATCATCCCTCTGAGAGAGGTACACACACACACACACACCCTCCACCATTTAAAGTTTATTTTGAAAGGTGGCTTCAGTGAAATGTGGCTCTTCACTAACCTGCCAGATCTTTCGGTGGATTGATTATTCTTACAAACTCATTGTTTGGCCACACTTTTGCTATAGTGACGTTACAGGCGGATCTTTTTTTTTTTTTTACATGTGACACAGATGAGATTTTTTTTCTGAGCAATCTAAACAAACCAAATCAGATTTTTTTTTTTTCAAATCAGATTTGTGCTATTTGCTTATGAGTCCTACATCTGATCCACTGTGTGAACACTCATTCAGAATTCATGTGGATTTGTCACATCTCGCTTCTCTTGTGCATCATTCAGTGTCGGCACCTTGAAGCCCACTAAAAATAAATATGGAGGATAACTTCAAGCACAAAGGGTTGATGGAGAGACGAGGAGATTCCAAATTTGTTAGAAATATGGAGAAGCTTCCATCCAAGCTAAACTAGAGGAATATTTTGGAATCAAGCAGTTTTTGAATAAATTGCGAGAGAAAAGGATGAGCAGGGTCTGACATTTTTGTTGTGAGCTTTTTGTGAAATATGTGCATGTGCAGCATTTCAGGGCAGAGTTGTGTTCACATACAGGTCACTTACAAACATGACTAAGACAATCAGATCAGATCAGACTAAAAAAAACCTGAATCTAGCATTAAGGCCTGTACTATGTACTGTGAATGTAGCTTTTGTTTAGGCCCACAGAGCTTTAATTAAATTTTAGCTGAGATAAAAGTTTCTAACTTTCAATTTTGGGGAAATGCATATGAAAAACATTTCACAGACTACAATATTTTCATTTGATGGAATAAAAAGGGTGTTTTGGTCTGAGCATTTAATTCAGCAAAGGCATCATTTAGCTTCAATGAAGAATTGCAGCAACCTGATGCACAATACATACATAATGTCAGACAGCATCAAATTAAAGTAATTTAAGTGAAAATTTGTGGAAAATTTGAGAGTATGGTTTTTGTTTTTGTTTAAAGAAACATCTTCATGAAAAGAGATATGAATTTGATTCTGTAAAGTGCAAATTTGATGCTGTTACAAAATGAGATGAGACAAGATAAGACAACACAAGGTAGATATAGACGAAGACAGGATGAGATAAGACAACAGCACAAGATAATACAACAGGAGATAAAATATATTATCATGCATGACAGATTTACCTATCACCCTTTGCTCCTCAGGTGTCCATCGTGGAGAAGGCAGACAGCAGCAGCGTCCTTCCCTGCCCCGTCTCCATCAGCACCAAGAATAAGATGAACTTCCTGTTTGCTAACCTCAAAGACAGAGACTTTCTTGTCCAACGCATTTCCGACTTTTTGCAGCGAACCCCCGACAGCTCATGGAGCGACGCGAGTCCTCTGTCCCTGATTGGTCACTCTGTGCGTCATGCATTCAACTTTTGTGCTCATTGTAACATCTTTCAGCCGCATAGTTCATATTTGATTTTAATCTGCTTGGATGTGGGTTAAAGCTGGGTTAAGTTAATCTTGTCAGGAGTTTTTAGATTCCTTTCATTCTCGTGTTGTTTATCACTGCTGTCAGGTAAACTCTTTAAATCTCCTTGTATTTTCCAGGCCTCCTCCAGCCTCCCCTCATCCTCTGCCGTGTCTGAATCTGCCCAGAAGGGGCACCATTATCATCCTGGCCTGCCCACAGCCAGTCAGGGTCTGCTGCAGCTCTACCAGAAAGACGCTCCAGAGGACCTGGGGCCCAAAGCTGTGAGTTTGTCCCAAACCACCAGTGATCTGCCACAAAATGTAGCTGTACTATGACATCATGTGCTATAAGTTGTATATATTAAAGGGTCATACTGGCGATCATGCATGTTTGCGCCCAGTATATACAACCTGCATACATGTTATTTACTGACAATTAAGTTCCAAAACATAAAAGTGTATTTTAGTTTTCCTGTTATTTTTTTGAAATTACCCTAATCATTCAAATTTTCAGGGATACACTCACCTTAAAATTTAGTGTTTCATCTTCTGACATTTATGCACGATTGTAGAAAGCACGGTCATTTCAATTGCTGCATGAAAGCCGTCTTCCTTTGTACAATATTTCCTGGCGGAGAAATACCTTTTCTTCCATTAGATATGTTTGCTGTGATAGATTACGTATCTCAAACATGTTTCAAGTCTCTACAAGTAGATTTTTATAGCGTACTGGAAATGAACTGAAGCCAGTGGCAGTCTGGAAGATAAGGGGAAAAAAAAGTAAAATTTACTGCATAACGTAGCATATTTTGAAAATGGTTGTCAGTACTGTGTATGTGAATTTTATGTATTGGGCTAGAATAGTCCTTTAACTGCAGCACTGATTTCCTCCCCTCTTCCTTCCTTCCTGGTTTTTCTAGATGAAGGAGAAGATGAAGGAGGAGTCATGGAACATCCATTTCTCTGAGTTTGGTCGAGGTGTTTGTATGTACCGAACCTCCCGCACCAGAGAGCTTGTCCTCAACGGGATCCCAGAGCGCCTGAGGGGGGAGCTGTGGCTGCTGTTCTCTGGTAACCTTTCATTCATTCATTCACTCATTCATTCATTCTTTCATTTACTCTGAACCATGCCTTCCTGCAGTGATAAACTCCTATATCTTAAAGGAGCATACTGGTAATTTTGTGAGTTTGAGCCCAAGAAATACAACCTGCATACATGTTACATTACTTCCACCCATTTTCCAAAACCTGCTACTGGAGCGGTAAATAGTACAATTATTTTTCCTACCTTCCAGACTGCCATTGGTTTCAGTTCATTCCAGTACACTATTAAAATCAACTTGTTNTTTTTCCTACCTTCCAGACTGCCATTGGTTTCAGTTCATTCCAGTACACTATTAAAATCAACTTGTTGAGACATGAAACGTGCTTGAGATAAATAATCCATCCCAGATGGATCCCAGAACAAAATGTGTACAACATTTTTTTTTTTTTTTTTTTNTTTTTTTTTTTTTTTTTTGTCAAAGTTACATAATTAAACTGATTCAACACAGAGCTGCACAGAAGAAAATGTACATCTCCTCCAGGGAATATAAGTCCTTTAAATTCCTTTAAAATGTTTTCACTCATAGACATCATACCAGTTTTATTCTAACTAATAAAACTAGTTATTTTTCTGTGCATCCAGGTGCTCAAAATGAAATGTCAACCCACCCTGGTTACTATGGTGACCTGGTGGACCAGGCCATGGGGCTATACTCGTTGGCTACAGAGGAGATTGAGCGTGATCTCCACCGCTCGATGCCAGAGCACAGAGCCTTCCAGAACGAGATGGGCATCGCCGCTCTGCGCCGCGTTCTCACTGCCTACGCTCATCGAAACCCAGGAATCGGATACTGCCAGGTAATTTAAAACCCAATTAAATTAAATACAGAAGCTGACAATAATCTGTAAACCTGTCACTGGACACTGTCACACGCTTCCAAATAAAATGTAAATAAAATGGAATAAAGCAATATAAATAAACTTGAAAATTACCTCAACTTCTATTAAATGAATTTAATTTGAAAAAGAAGCCAGAAACAGAGGTTTTACTAGAAATTATGGTAAAAGTAATAATAAAATGTTAAAATAGTAAAGAAAAATTAATACATCTCTCTCTCGCTTTTTCTCTCTGTTTT
Source organism: Lucifuga dentata (assembly GCA_014773175.1). Taxonomy (NCBI): domain Eukaryota; kingdom Metazoa; phylum Chordata; class Actinopteri; order Ophidiiformes; family Bythitidae; genus Lucifuga; species Lucifuga dentata. Next base: position 11,652 of record VXCM01006033.1, read on the forward strand.
TCTCTCTTTTCAGGCGATGAACATTGTGACTTCAGTGTTGTTGTTATATTGTACGGAGGAAGAAGCTTTCTGGCTGTTGGTGGCGCTGTGTGAGCGAATGCTGCCAGACTATTACAACACCAGGGTCGTAGGTCAGTTCTCTCTCTCTCTCTCTCTCTCTCTCTCTCTCTCTGTGTGTGTTTTGGACACAGCTTCTTGTGGTAAAGTGGTCATTGTGATAACACTTGGTTTCTGATGTAGAACTCTGCTTAAAGGACCATACCATCCATTTTGCAAGTTTGAGCCTAATATATTCAATTTTCATACATGTTACGTTACTGACAATCATTTCCCAAAGGATGAAACCGTATTTCAGCTTTCCTGATATTTTGCAACATCTTTTAATCTTTCAAAATCAAATATTCAAGTGATACACCCACCTTAAAAATCCATGTTTCTCCTGATCCGATGTTTTTCCATAAATGCAGGTCTTCTTTTGGGACTATATTCTCCATGGAGGAATATAGTCCCAAAAGAAGACAAACATTCACTCCACGCTTTTTATTGTGCTTAAATGCTAAAATTACGAAACTTCAAAATAACTTGAATACACGTGTTTTCACGATGATGGATTGCCTATCCAAAGAATGTTTCAAGTATCAACAAGTTGATTTTAATAGCGTACCAGAACCAAATGATGGTCTGGAAGGTAGGAAAAACATTTTTGATTCACCGTTCCAGTAGTATGCTTTGGGAAATGATTGTCAGTAATGTTACGTGTATGAAAATTGAGTATATTAGGCTCAAACATGCAAAATGGGTGGTATGGTCCATTAACATTGTGATGTTCTTTATTCTCATATAGTAGGACACCTCAGTGTGTATTATTGCTTGTATATGTTATAAAGTATGTAACTGGGGAGAAACACTGACAGGGGAGGTGAGCTTGGTTGCACAGCAGAAGGCTTTTCCTTTCCTGATTTTGTCCAGCGGGGGGCGCTGGTGTAGTTTGAAGCTGTTGTTTCTGTGTTCATCCTATGGGGTGATGGGTATGATTGCGGATTCCTCTACATTTACAGCACATTAGTCTCTTGTCAACGCCATACGTCCAGGTGGCGATCATGCTGATCCAGAGACAGAGCCATAACTCAAATGCGACATCATGCATTTCTTCCCTAAATCGTGGTGGGATTCATGATACTGTTGTCGATGGTGGTGTTTGAAGGTGCTGTTTCCGTTTTCCATCCTGCAGGGGCGCTGGTGGACCAGGCTGTGTTTGAGGAGCTGACACGGGGCTTCATCCCTGCGCTGTACGACCACATGCAGGAGCTCGGCGTTATCTCCACCATCTCCTTGTCCTGGTTCCTCACCCTCTTCCTGTCTGTCATGCCTTTTGACAGCGCTGTGCTCCTCGTGGACTGCTTCTTCTACGAGGGCATCAAGGTCATCTTCCAGGTCAGAGACGCTACAACCGCATGACGAACTCACTGAATGTCCCGACTGAAATGACATGAAATTTTTTCTGCTTTTATCTGTGCCTGTATCTTATCTACCTTATCTGCTCTTACCTGTAGGTTGCGCTGGCCGTTCTCAGTGACAACATGGACGCCCTGCTGTCCTGCAGTGATGAGGGTGAAGCCATGACCATCCTGGGGCGGTAAGTCTACAGAAAACCTCATTCAGCCACAAACTCCTACCATTGTGAGGGAGAGAGGAGCACTTCGATTGGATGAAAGGACAGAGGGGCGTGGCCTATTGAAAAATTTGTCACAGTTTAATTACCATATATACTTGACTATAAGCTGATCTCGTGTATAAGCCGACCCCCTGATTTTGACCTGCAAATTTAGCTTTTTAAAGAAACCCATATATAAGGCGACCCCCTGATGTTGTTCCATCAGTTTATTTGTTTAAAAATTACCTGTTTTTCTGGTTATTGTCATTGTATTCCTGTGACTTTCTGAAAATAATCCATGTACTGGTAAACATGATATTTATTTCAGTAGCTGATTACCATAACTGACCAATCACAGCAGAGCTTACTGGCCACTGCAAAATGTACTGGATAAGATGTTTAGTCAGGAAATATCTCATTCTAAGGTCTGATTTAAACTATTTTCCATGGGTAGTGGTAATGGTAGTATTTCTACCCCTGGAAATTTCCTTCTCTGGGATCAAATTGAATTTCTCATGTATAGGCCGACACCCTGATTTACTTTGTGAAATTTGGTAATAAAAACTTGGCTTATACTCGAGTATATATGGTAGTTGTAGATTTTTTTCCCCTTTATACAGAAGAAGCAACTGGGAGTTTGAGAGGGAAATACTAGACTTTGTAACTGTGTGTGTGTGTGTGTGTGTGTGTGTGGTGTAGGTACCTGGATNAAATACTAGACTTTGTAACTGTGTGTGTGTGTGTGTGTGTGTGTGTGGTGTAGGTACCTGGATAATGTTGTAAATAAACAGACGGTGGCTCCGCCCATTCCTCACCTCCATGCTCTGCTTACCAGTGGAGATGAGCTGCCACCTGAAATCGACATCTTTGACCTCATCAAGTCGTCTTATGAGGTCAGACGGTGTAATGACACATTGCTGATGTCACATCCATTAATTTAAGCTCAAATCTTCAGGCTGAGCTGCGCCTAAATGCAACTGAGCCTGACGGTCATTAGCGTTGCATATCACATCATTTCGTTCAGTTTTTAGCCCGTGTTCTCAGCTTGTGTGTTTGCGATCATAACACCGGTTGAGGTCAGTTACTCTGACTGTGTCTTTGCATCTGTAGATATCAAACATGGTGGAAATGCAGTTTGACTTGGAAAAAGATTTAATGGTTTCAGCACTGAGATTAGCTGTGTCACAGTCTAATGCCTGGACAGTTGTTGGGTATTATTGTGATTACAAGTCACTGTTTCTCTCCGAGCAGAAGTTTGGCAGCCTGCGCTCGGATATCATCGAGCAGATGAGGTTCAAACAGAGGTTAAAGGTCATCCATTCACTGGAGGACACAGCCAAGAGGAGCGTGGTGGGTGGCATTTCTGGCATTTGAGCTAATTACAACACGGTAATGTAAGCGCCTTTATTTACAGCTGTGTGTGTGTGTGTGCGTGTGTGTGTCCAGGTGAGAGCCATGATGACTGAGTCAGCCTTCAGCATTGAGGAGCTGGAAGAACTCTACTGCCTTTTTAAGGTCAGAGCATTACTGAGATGTTAATTAGTGATATCCTTAGTTACAGGGATTGAATCATATGTTCTCAGTCTGACCCATAATGAAGCAAACACATCTTTAATAATTGAACTCTGAACTAGTTCATAGGCTGATTCCACATGATTAGTGTTGAGCGTTGTGCTGACCTGGGTGTTCCATTATTGTGTATTGGGAGCTAAGCATTGACTCCTAACGTTGCGTCACACCACCTTGACACCTTGACTGTGCAGTGCTTGGATTCTCTGTTTCTGATGCAATGCTCCAAGTTCAACCAAATTCAACTTTGACCTTTCCTACACCGACCCTTCCAACGTGCAACCAATCAGCAGCTGTACGTCATGTAAGTAGAAGCGCCACAGCGATGGAGGAGAAGCTCATAACCTGTGTCGAGCAGTTTAGAACGGTGACTCAACACTTGCTGTTTTTTCGCTTTTTTTCTCCGAATGAGAAGAAGAGCCATAGCCTCCTTTGTTGTAATGTCACTACCCGATTTGACCCGGAAACCCGATTTGGACCACGAAAGTGCAAAGATCGCCCATGTAACCGTCAACATGTCATTAGCAACGCGTGCTTCCTGTCAGCGCTTGGTTGAGTGGCGTTGCTCAGACTCCACTCATGAACAAGCAAAGCACTGGATGCCAAGCTCAGCGGCAATGCTCAATGCTTAGCATATGAAACGGGCCTTAGTCACTCTACTCGCCTGATTTAGTCCCTCAAACTCACCTCTTCTCAAACATGTAAAAGATTTTCAGCTGGAATCTGATTGGCTTCAGATGAAAAAATCAGACAAGCGTTGTTGGCAGAAGTACATCAAGTTGGAAGTAGATCACGAAACCTCTGAGTTTGTGTCCTAAGCTCAGAACTTATCAATCAACCATCATACTTGCCTGTTTCTTTGTAACAGCCATGTAATATGACGGTTCCAGCAACAAATCATATGACAACCAGGAAGGACTCTTAGTGTGTTTGTCTGCTTCATCTTGGTGTTTTACTTTTTGACAGGCCAAACACATTATGAGCTGTTATTGGGGCTCCAGCAGCTCGGCGGCGGAGCGCCACGACCCCAGCCTGCCCTACCTGGAGCAGTACCGCATCGACCTGGTGCAGTTTGCCCAACTGTTTGACGCTCTGGCATCCTGGCTGTGCGGCGGCCACACCGTCACGCTGGCTGCACGCCTCTTCAGACTGCTGGACCACAACAAGGATGGACTCATCAACTTCAAGGAGTTCATCACAGGACTCAGTCAGTCATGTTTACAGAGAGTTCAGTCAGCTCCATGTTTCCCTTAGTTATATGGCGTTTCTGTTTTTGTGATTAAACATTTAGAAATCTTGTGGTTGGTGGATCAAACTGGTTTCTTCTGACCAGTAAACCACTTTGATGCTGGTAGCTTCACTGTTAGTGGATTTCCTTATGAGTGTGTGTGTGCGTGTGTGTGTGTCCATAGGTGGGATGTACCATGGAGACATGACAGAGAAGCTCAAGCTGCTTTACAAGCTCCACTTACCACCAGGTAACCCGCAAACATATCTGTGTGTGTATGTATGTGTGTACACTTTATTGAATGAAGTTCCCAATATAAAAAAAAAAGCTAAAATTGATTGTTGGTAGAATTTGTAAATGATGATGTCCTAATATGCCAATTTTAACGGTGGTATGTGCAACAAGTTGGGTGACAGTTCCTACGGAAACTCAGAGCTCACTGTTGACTAGTTAGCTAGACCCACTAGTGGAAATCAGCTGGACTGAGTAATAGGAAACACCATTTCCTGTTTATATAATTAATGAATGAACTACAAGCTTGGCCTCTTGGTGTGCCTTCCATCAATCATCATCATGTTATTATTTTCAATATCAAAATAAGAATCAGAATGCATTATCATGCCATCGCCATTTCATAAAGGCAGAAGCTATGCGAAGCTTAGAAATTAGTCACTACACCCCACGATATGAAAGAAAGAAAGAACAAGTAACTTAGTAAAGATTTAGTAATTGTTTGACCTTATTTGCCTAAAAATATGTAGTTTGTCATGATGGCGATGCTAGAGGAAAGGTTGGAGGGTCACTAAAATGATTAGGAAGTACCGTCTGAGATCAATGAGTGTCCACCTTAGATATTATGGAAGTCTGACCAGTAGTTGTTGCCTGAAGTGTTGGACAAATGATGGATCATGTTTAGTTTGGCCCCTCTTATGCTGACCTGGGCGTTCCATTATTGTGTATTGGGAGCTGAGCATTGACTCCCAACATCGCGTTACGCCACCTTGGCACCACGTGGTGCTCGGGGAAAAAAAACTAACTGAGGTATCCAGTCCAAGTTTCCTTGTTTTAAATGGCCTTTGCCCCTTTAAACTAAATAAAGAAGTCACAGAGGACTGCACTCAAGGCTTTTCAGCCTACATTTGAATGATGCAAGTTTTGCTCCTTTTTGTCAAATTTCTACAGAGAAGGAACGTATGAATGATATTTTGGCAAAACATTACCTGTGCATTAAGTTTTAACACCATTAGGAAATGATGCACAAAAATTATTAAAAGTTAGACCGTATCGCTCCATTTTTTTTTTTTATGGATTATGACAGCGGTACACGAGCCTGCCTGTCAATGTGTCCACGTAAGAAATGTCCTGCTCCCTGTTTACTGTTGGTGAAGAGTGGAGATGCAGATGAAGCTGTTTATTTTGTTTGTTTATGGCGGCAGATGAGACTTTAACAGTTTTGTGTGTGTGTGTGTGTTTGTGTTTGTGTTTATTTGTTTGTTTGTTTCAGCTCTGTGTCCTGAGGAGGCCGAGTCTGCTCTGGAGGCAACACACTTCTTCACTGAGGACCTCCCACAGGGTACATACACACACACACTCCGATTAATGCAGTAATGCGAGTAAGATGGAATTAACAGGATTCTGTGGTTCACCGAATATACATGAAGCGTTGCGTAATCAGTGTGAAGAGTCTGCCAGACCAGGAAATGCATGCGGAGTTGGCACCTGCATTAAGCAGATGAGGAGAAATCATGTGTTGTTTTCTATAAAGAAACATCAGCTGTCACTCAAAAACCAGCCAATAGCAGAGACGGTTCACTTCTTTCCTTCACCAGCAGATTCAGGCTGTGCTAGATTTGGTTTGTTCAGATACTCTCTAAAGATAAATTTAACTCAGTTAATTGGAAGGAGTACATCATATTTTAATGAACTCTCTGATTGGCTGTCCTAGCTCAGGAGGTGGAGCAAGTCTGTCTGTGTATTGATTTGCATGAGAAAACTTTATTAACAACTGATTTTTTTTCCTCTTTGCTGCCTAAATAGAGCTCTGTCTCTCTCCTTTTTCTTCTTCATGGTTTTTCTGTTTCTTTTTTTTCTTTGTGTGATTTTTCCTGTGATTCCAGAATCTTTCTTCCTGTCTGATCTGGACCTCCTGGGGCAGCATCAGGAGGTGACCCCAGGTTTGTGCCTTTGTGGCTCAGATTGATATTCACCTCTGAAAACACAGAAAAGAAAAAAATAACTGCTCCTGCTCTGTTTTCTGTGGTTTAACGCAGCCTGGCATGCTGCACTTCTGGCCACACCCCTATCAGTGATGTCACAGCAAGTGTTTTTATTTAGCGTCAAAAACACCTGCAGCGACATCACTAATAGGGGTGCGGCCAGAAGTGTAAATTGCTGGAAGTTTTTAAAGCCACAGAGAGCAGAGTAGGTTAGCACCTGATGCTAACTGTCTCAAACTCTCTCTTTTGTGTCTTCTTCTCTTCCCACTTTATCTGCCCATTTCAAAACTTTGACTAACCGATACCTTGGAACAATATTTCCTATTTTCCATTCACTTTATACGCTTCTGGTTGGGTCCAGCGCATAAGACTGTGCACTTCTCGGGATTTACATCAAACTACCACAAGTGTTTCAGAAAGAGAGAAATCTGAATTGAAATAGATTACCATATATACTCAAGTATAAGCTGATCTCTTGTATTAGCTGACCCCCTGATTTTGACCTGCAAATTTAGATTTTCAAAGAAACCTGTACATAAGCCGACCCCCTGATGTTGTTCCATCAATTTATTTGTTTAGCAGATTATCTGTTTTTCTGGGTATTGTCATAGTATTCCTGTGATTTTCTGAAAATAATCCGTAAACATGATATTTATTTCAGCAGCTGATTACTGTAACTGAAATGTCACAACAGCACTTATTGGATGCTGAAAATGTGCTGATAAGATGTTTAGTCAGGAAATACCTCATTCTAAGGTTTGATTTAAACTGTTTTCCATGGGCAGTGGTAATGGTAGTATTTCCACCCCTGGAAATTTCCTTCTCTGGGATGAAATTTGCATTTCTTGTGTATAAGCTGACCCCCTGATTTGCTTTGCGAAATTTGGTAATAAAAATTCGGCTTATAATCAAGTATATACAGTAGTAAGTAGGCTGGGCAGCAGGTTTTGAACACAAAAGTTTTCCACCATAAAGTCGAATTTGAAAGTTTTATTTTAAAAAGAATTTTTTTTCTGTTTTTTTTTTAAAGAAAACTTTCAAATTCTTTCCTGTGTTTCACTGTTGAAGTTCTTCAACTGAGACACGGGAGTCTCCTGGATAATTTGATCTGATTGGGTTTTCTTATGAAATATTTATTGCTTCATTTGGGTCAGGATGGAATGGCTGGTGGCTCTAAGCACAGTACCCATGATGCCCAGCAGCCAGCTACACGCAACTTGTATTGTTGCAAATTCAAACCATGGTCATTTCATGTAGGAATGAAAAACAGCACCAGAGCTTCTGAATTGACCCAAAATTGATTCAGTCAGAAAGTCAACAGATTAAAACTGCTGAATGTATCTGCAGAGTTCTACTCAAACTTCAGAACCACATTAGCAGCAAACTGAATTTTATGCTGCATGACTGTATCTCACAGAATGGGCTTAGAAGCTGAATTAGCCCCTAAAGTTATTATGTTTTCAGTCTTGTACTTTTGACTTTTTAACCAGTGAAGCAGAATTGTTGTTTGTACCAAAGATTCTGCCAGGAGAGATTGATGTTTCTTTCATCCAGCTGACAGTCACTTACAGTGTCTGTGGAGAAAATGATTTTATTTTCTGGAATCCTGGCTCCCCAGAAATGAGTTCTGACACTATTAAGTTATTTTGTTTTGTTAATTTAGATCTAAAAAGTATTTTTTATCTCCATTTTAAAGCATTTGACATGCTGATATTTTACTACTGATACTGTAGCTACTACTAATATTTCAGAATTGTATACACTATTATTAACATGTAAACTTCATCATACTACATAAATCCTACAACTCTTAATTTTCAATCAGTCACTGTTAGTCAAATACTATATAGGGAAACTGCACCAGAGTTTCAAACCATCAAAGATCTCCCCAAGATGAACCAGGCCTGTTTTAGTACTGTTACTATGTGGTGGTGCTGGTGACGATGATAATGGTGATGTTGACAGTGATGGTGATTACAATTTCTTTACTGTGTTCAGGAGATGAGGTGAAGGATGGAGACGCAGAGGAAAAGAAAGGTAAGTCACAGTGTTTCTGCCTCATATTCAGATTAAAGTCTGTGGTTGCATCTCATTTCTTCTAGTTTAACACTTCTTTCCTCTAGTTTACAGTGAACACATTATAAAATATTATACAGGTTAACATGATTACGTGGAGCTATTTTCACACTTCCCCTCCTTACACACCTGAGGACCCAAACCAAGGAAGACTCTGAAACCAAACGTTAAGAGTGACAATTGTGAAAAACATCAAAGTGCATAAACTCTAATCACCCTGAACCTAAACCTTTACCCCGATGTTAAATTGTGATCTTGACCTTTGAATCCTGTGTCATGTTTCAGAGGAGAAGGTGAAGGATTACAGGTACTACCTCAGGATGTGGGCTAAAGAGAAGGAACCCAAGAGGGAAACCATCAAAGACCTCCCCAGGATGAACCAGGTCAGGAAACTATCCCGAGTCTCTTTTCTTTGATTGTCCATCATTTCGGTTATGATTAAAAATGAATTTGCCAGCTTATTTTTGGGGATCAAGAGACATGGTGACATCATTAAAACAACATGAATGATAAACAAAGATCCATATAACCACTCTGTCTAAGCCAAATTATTTGGGAAAAACAAATAGAGGCACTAAAAATGTCCACTACAGCTACCTCATGCACTGTAAAGCTGTGACCATAACTTAAAATAGCAGATCAAACAGAAGTCCGTCCCATATAATCTATTATATTTTATAATTTGATTAAAAAAAAAAAAATTCTTATCTTTTGACGCCTCATGTTGCTGTCCTACTGCACCTGTAAAGTCACTGTGTCCCCAATTTCACGTTGGTGAGCAAAATGTGTTCATAACTGATGGAAATGATTAACAAAATTGTTCAGTCTTGAGCGTTTATTTTGTCTGAGTGATCATTGTGTTGTAATGACTTTGTGTGTGATTTTTTTTTGGTTTTTGTGTCCAAACAGGAGCAGTTCATTGAGCTGTGTAAAACTCTGTACAACATGTTCAGCGAGGAGCCTTTGGAGCAGGAGCTGTACCACGCCATCGCCACTGTGGCCAGCCTGCTGCTCCACATCGGGGAGGTGGGAAAGAAGTTTAGCAACAGCAACAACTCCAAAAAGACAGACACTGCTTCTGCCACTGTCGAGCCCGAGAAAGAGGAATGGCTCGGCGAAGGAGCGTCAGGTGAGTCGCAGGTGTGTCAGGCGCTGGCCGACGCTCAGCTGGAGACTCAGCAGGCGTCTGATGAGGAAACCAAAGACGATACCTCTGTGTCATCGTACTCCATGGTGAGCTCCGGGTCGCTGCAGTGTGAGGACATCGCCGATGACACTGTCCTGATTGGCTGCAGCGAGCAGAGGCGGGGAAGCGTGCTGGACGTCGATTGGTCGATCACATTTGAGCAGGTGCTGGCCTCACTGCTGACGGAGCCTGCGCTAGTGGACTACTTTGAAAAGAAGAGGGATATTCACACCAAAATGGCTGCCTGCAAGGCTCAGCGAGCAGTGGAGCGGCAGATCAGCTCCTCCAGTGATCACGAACTGGCCCAGAATTCCGTCTGAGGGGCCAGAAGCTTCCAGTATGTGACCTCCAGCTCCTCGCAGCATTTAACGCCACCTTCTGCTTCATCAACAGTTCACTGGGAGATTTGAGGGTCACGTCCTCCAGGGATGCCCAAGATAAGACTCTGATAAGACTGATGCGATCACCAATTTCATGTAAATAGAATCAGATAATGTGAAGCCAGTCACTGATTTAAAGCTATTAGAATCAGGTAATCTGATTGCCGATTTTTCATGTCATTAGAATCTGACACCAGTTTGTCGATGAAGGGCATATTTTGATTGGATCATTGATTCATCCACTGACAAAGATTACCAACTACATGTCATTAGAATTGCTGATATTGATCACTGATTTACTGTCGTTAGAATGGCTGATGGGGTAGTGATCACGGGTTTAATTAATTGATCTGTTTCAGTCTTTTGTAATAATCGCCAGTCAATCAGAGTGTTCCTGTCGCTTGCTAACAGGCGAAGCTGTAGAAAACAAACAGAAGAGTAGCAGGCTACTTTCAGCTGCATGGATGAAGAGGTTGGATGTTTTCTTCAGCGCTTCCTGTCTGCGCATCATTGATTAGCCGTCATTTTTTCGGCAAGACGAGCGTGACAAAGATCACAAAGACCCAGACTCTGATTGGATATTGAGATTGGTCACTGAGCTTCCTGTTTCCTCTGCAGGACAGCAGTGACAGAGTGAAGAGAAGCCTTTCCTAATATCTGTCCTAGTTATTTTAATGAGATGATACTAACCGGCCTTACAGTCTGTAAGAACACCAGGTTTCAGCAGGGTTCAGAGAGGTGATGAAACTTTAAAATAGAAACAGCCATTAAAGCGCTATCCTGCCGTGTTTTAACTTCATGTTTTAGCCCATTAACCCAGATCACTTTCTAATTCCTGCTGAGTTTTTTTCCAATATTTATCTCAGTTTGTAGATTTTCCTCATTCCAGGTAGCCATTGGTTTCACTTAATTTCTATGAAAATCAACTCGTCAAGCAACTATTATCAGTGGAAGTTGGTTTATTGTGAATCTGTTCCATCTATTTATCCTGGCCATCATTTATCCTAGAAATAGAAGGAAATAGACATTATGTACTGCACTGTTTTAGCCGAAAATTAGGCCTCAGGAGGAGTTGTCTAAATGTATGTAAATGACATAAAACTGTTAAAATACAGCTTTCACTTTGAACCAAACTCCATATCATTGCTGAGCCATGAATTATCTCCAGTTGTCAAGTAGGATTTGACAGCTGTTTTTTAAATAAATCATTTAACTTACTTGAAAACATAAACTTGAAAAGATTTAAACTATACGAAATTATATTGATCCTCCAATACAAATTGTCTTTTCACCCATTACCTAAATGACATTTTGTTGAGAGGGAACCTGCAAAACCTTGATCATAGTCAACATTTAGTTGCCTTTATTTTATTTTCAAAGTTACATTACTGTTATGTGCTAATGTAGTTTGAAATGCAGATTGATCAGAAGTATCAGTGCATCACCACACAGTAATAACAGAGCAGTCAACTGAAGTAGAATGGACTAAAACATGGAAAAACACTGCTGTTATCCTTTAACTATCTGATGCTTTTTTCCCCCACATCTTTCCTCACGTTCCAGAAAGTAAAGCATAGTAGACAATATAATATAATACAAATCAAGGTTATGGTTCATGTTGTTGTGTACTTGTTTTGTTGTCATTTGAAATTTGATAAAGATGTTAAAATGGTGAATATGCTTTAAATTTCCTGTTTGCGAAGTAAAGCTTTTAAAAAGCTAGGATGAACACACCATTACTGCATCAGGCCTTAACAATATTATAAGAATAATTTCTGCAGGATTAATTCAGTCACATGAGGAACTTCAAATATATGAAATACTCACAAAAAAACAAAACAAACAAACAAACAAAGGGGGAATAAGAAATAAAAGCCTGTCTTTAATAATAGCCTGTCTCATATGAACACCTGATTCTTCTGTGTTTCAGGTAAAAGCCCCGCCCACTGTTTTCCTCCACATTGAGCCCAGGTCAGGTCATGGTCAGTAGATGGCATGCTGGCAATGTTTTCTATTGATCCAAGCTGCACAGACAGATAAGTTTCACTCCATGTCAGTATATGCACAAGACAGAAGTTTACACAACTGTAGTGATTTACACAGACAATGTTTTCACACTTGGGCCCGTTGTTGAAGTTTTTCTGGACCTGAGATTTGTTTCTGTGTGAGGTCAGTGTGGACCTGAAAGCTGTGGTCTCTGAAAATGGGGGTCTGGGGTTTTCTGCTGAGCTCCAGTGAGGATTTTTGCCCAGTATTATGACCAAAAGTAATGGGATTAAAATACATTTTTGTGTTCAAATAGGTAGTGCATAAAGCTCAGATGTGACATGGATTGTAAATGTGTTGCCGTGGTTGCATGATGTGCATTTTAGGAGGATTGTTATCCTGGTCCAAGTGTGAAAACACTCGTATTGTGTCATCAGTGCAGGGCTGTTAGGGGCCTGAAGCAAAATCTCAGCCGCCTAATTCACACATTTTTATTAGCTGATAAAAAGCTGCATATCTCCAAAATATCTTTTTTTTTTTTTTTTTTTAAACAAACTGAGAAAATGTACCTTATTCTAAGATTTGTGTCAGCATTTATTATAATAATCCGCTGGGTTGGAAAAGGTTTATGAGCCTCAAATGTAGGAGAGATTTGTCAACATGTAAAGCAACATTTAATACTTCAATTTCTCTGAAAAACTTAAAAAAAAAAAAAAAAAAAAAAAAAAAAAACTCCTTAACTTGGAGATACATGGTTTTCACCAGACAGTGACGATGTGTAAAACATGAATAGAATCTCACAAAGCAAATTTTCATTTATCTTACTGTAGGTGAAATGTGTTGTCTTGAGAAGTAACACACTAAAATTAAGAGAGCTCCCAAAGTTTTAACATATTTTTATCTTGTGAGAACAAAATCTGTAAATTTAACATACAAGGAAAAAATACATATCTTGAAAACTTTAGGGATTCTCTAGAAGAGCCATCAGCTCCATTAAAACAACTTAAAAAATAAAAAGAATCTGGATGAATTTAATTTCTATTTAGAACAGTTTTATTTTTTGAAAATATGTAAATGACATAGTAGAAGTTAACACAGAGTTTAGTTCAGTTTACTATTTTTTTTTCTTCTGGCCTTCGTTGATGGTTACTGAAGACTTGCTGCCTGTTTCTCATTACATCATTCCTGTTTACTTATTGTTTACTTCCTGTTTGTTAAAATGCGACAAAATGACAGAAGCTGTTTTTGTGTTTCTATTATTTTTGTCTTTTCTCTCTTGTCCACTTTATCTTGACCGTTTCTGCCTAAGAGCACTATATTTATTCACTAACCTCCTTTTAAATTCATTGTCTTGATCTTTACATTTATTGTGTAATAAATACTGAATGAAATTTTAATTTTCTTTTGATTTGTATATTTATGTATTTTTCTGTAAAATGCTAAAACATAAAAGTTTGACGATTCATGTAAAATGAAGCAGCTAAACAGTAATAAAATCATTATGCTTAAAACTAGGAAACATGCGCTTATTTTAATGTAATCATTTTAGGTCTAATATATTTCTAAAATTACATAATGGTTTTGGATGATTTCATTCACACCTTTATTCATAACTGATATATGAGTATAAACACCTGTAAAGCTTTGTAGGTACAATCCTGTGGCTCTGGACGCACTGTATTTTTATTTCTTCAGTCTCTATCTGTTTTTTTCCTTCTTTTTTTTGTCAAAATCTTTTTTTAATGTATTTATATTTTAGTTACTTTTCTTTAAAAAAAAAAAAAAAAAAANTTTTTTTTGGGCTCACTTCCTTTTTCCGCGGAAGCGTCGCTGCGGTTCAAAAACATCCCGGGAAACAACGAGCAGCAGAATTCGTGCTGAGCCGAACCGAACCGTCAGTCTGCTGTCATGGTTCAAGAGTTTCATGTCCTCCGCTGTTTCTCCTGTCAGACTTTTCAGGTTCAGCAGGTAAATGAAATGCAAACTACCGATACAAATCGTGGAACGTCAGCTAATACGAAGCTAAAAAAAAAAAATGCTAACGGTCTAACAGAAAGCTAACAGCTAATAGCACGCGCTGGCTTGCTCCACCACAGCAAGCCAAAGCTAGTAAGCTAAAAGGAAGCTAACAGTAAAGCTAACAGCGAATATCACGCTAACGCTGGCTTCCTGTGGTGGAGGTTTTGTTTTTTTATAAACTTTTTAACGTACAGTGAAAGAAAAAGCACAGTGACAAACTCCTCAAAGAACAAACGTTTACAAAGGGAAAATACAAAATAGTCATAACTGTTCGCGAACTACGTACAAACTACAACACCAGTTGATTAAGTTCTGAGCCCAAAGTAAAAATGTTAAACTACAGGTTCCAGCTTCTGAGTAGATGCAGTTTTCTTTATTTAATTGCAAATTGCTCGGCTTTCTTTTTCAGTGTTGTTTTGGTATAAAATCCTTAAGGTAGGTTCAATGCTGTAATTTTCAGAATCCAGACTTATGGGTCCTTATTTAGTTACCATGCTTTTAGTTATTGCATACATTTACCATAAGATTGTCATAACGCTCTTTAGGGTCATGTGTACAGTGGCGGTGCCAGACTTTTTATAATGGGGTGCTAATGAACTCTGAGGGTGTGTTAATGAAATGTAGACACACATGCGCAGACTACAGCTTTGAAGTCTACATCAGCTATACTATACTGCACAGTGTTTAAACCAGCTAGTGTTAGATATAGCACATCATTGCAACTAGAAAAGTCACAGAGTGCACAGATTCAATTTATCTCACACATTAAGATGAATTAAAGACCAGTCCACACCCAGTGCTTTGCAAAGGTTATGTGGTCCTGTAGCCCTTATAAGCCCTGACCTACCGCAACCTGCATGTGTAAAACCAGACTTGAATTTGTTTTTAATGATTGCTGTCTGTCAGGTGAAGAAGGTGAGCAAGTGGAACTGTAAGCTGTGTGGACAGAAACAGTCGGTGTTAAAGGTAAAACTCCCATTTTTTCTACAAACAAAACAGCAAACATACTGCAGATAACACAATACATTTGTAAAAATAACAATGATAATGTTTCATGTACTCAAAACCGCTGTGAAAGAAAACACGATATATAATTGAATAGAAACAAATCAAGGCAATTAGTGTCTTTTCCACACCCACGTTCAGCTGCTGACTCTTCTGATACTCTCCATGACTTTTATCGTTGCCTCATTGGCATTTTGTTGCAGTGATAAAGGAGCAGTTTGTGTGGAAACTAGTGTTTGTAGTGATTGATTGATTGATTGATTGACAGGAGTTTGGGCGGGGCTCCGGGGTCGACTGCAGACGTCATGTGCAGAAACTGAACGGCATGAGGGGAGCTGTGTTGGAAGAGCAAGAGCAGACAGCGTGGTTGCTATGGTAACCAAATTGTCCCAAATGATGCCAAACAACCATGACAGACCTGTAATATAACTTCTAACTGATAGAGTCAAATCGAACTATCAGTATTTATCTTTACACACACATTCACATTCATGCACACACACACAATAAAATGTCAAGTCACTTAAATTTGCCTTTTAAACTTGCCTTTTGACCACATACTCCCTTTGTCTTTTCCTTTCTACCTCATGTTTCCCCTACTCTTTCATTGCTTAGCTCCTTTTTTGCTTCCCTGCTTCCTGTACTATTTCATCATGTCATTCCTTACCTCTTACTTTTCTTTCCTTCTTTCTGATTTCCTTCCCTACATCTTTCTAACCTTTTGTACCTCTTCTCATTCCATAGTTTCTCCTCCTCTTAACTTCCATCTCCTTTACATCCCCACATTCTTCTTTTCTTTAGTACCACCTTCGTCTTCCCTATTTCCTTTAATTTCATACTTCCTTTAATTACTTTCCTACCATCTCCTTCCCTTCTGCACCTCCTTTATTTTCCTTCCACCTTTTTTCTTCCCCTTCACTCCTCTTCCTTTCCTTCTTCCCTTTCCTGCTTCCTTCTAAATAAATCTGCTTTCTTTCCCTAACTTCTCTTGTCTTTCTCAATTAAATAAGGAAAACTGTACTAGAATTGTTTGTCATTTTTGTCACAATGTTTTCTTTGTGTATTTAATGTTTGGAATTTTTAAGTCATTATTAACTCATGTTACTCATTAGTAACAAAAAGAAATGTCATTTTCTGTAAATCATGGGGAAAATCCTGGATTTTTTTCTTTTTTTTTTTTTTTTTTTNTTTTTTTTTTTTTTTTTTTTTAAACTGAAAGTGGAGGGAATCTTGATATTTCAGCATTTTTGTGTTTCCTGTGGACAGGGAACAGATGACAGAAGCAGCCAACGAGGATGAAGCTGAGTCAAAGGAAGTGGACAAAGTGAGAAGAGGTTTATGTAGCCCTTAAATATCATTGAGACGTTTTCTGGTTTTGCTTACATTTATATTGAGTCTATGTAAGTGCTAATATACTCTGATATACAAAAATAACATGTAGAGGTTTTGCTGAAAATTCACGATTTTAGTATAAATTGTTCAGTTATAAAATTAATTAATTGTTAAATTATATACATTATATTTCATGACTGAGTTTTTCCTGCTCTATTTCTATCTATTAAATAGCTGTAATCTGTGTTTAATATAANTTTCATGACTGAGTTTTTCCTGCTCTATTTCTATCTATTAAATAGCTGTAATCTGTGTTTAATATAAGACAAAGACGTAAGTAAAGCTGTGCAGATGCAGGTGATCTGACTGCTCTGCCTCTACAGGTGGATCACACTCAGGTGAGCCGCTGGACCAAATACCTGGACACATCCCAGGAGGCNTGCCTCTACAGGTGGATCACACTCAGGTGAGCCGCTGGACCAAATACCTGGACACATCCCAGGAGGCGGAGCTAGAGGAGGAGGAGGTGCCAGAGGGGAAAGTTTTGACAGACAGACATCAGCTCCATGGCAGCAACAGGAGTGACAGGTACAACCTAAGTCTTTATGGTGTCAAAGGTCACGCACCCAGCTGTCAGTCAGAGCATCTGATGGACAGACATCAGCTCCATGGCAACAGCAGGAGTGATGTGTGACCTCAGAGAGTATCTCTGTTTCTGAAGACTGCATCGCTCACCTCAGTCAGCAGGTCAGACTGGTTTATTCAGGTGTATTCTCTAGTTCCTTACTCCATACTAATACTTTACTGCAGTATACATTATGTACTGTGTTCATCTGCATTATTTTAGCATTTATTATACAACAAATAAAAGCGTTGTACCCTTTGTATCAGCTGGATTTGATAGAACTGAGCACAGTGATCACAGTCAATCAAAAACAAGATTTTTTTTTAACTGGTTAAAAACAATTTTGCAATGGTGGATAAAGTAAAAGTAGAGATATCTCATTAAAAATTACTTTGATACAAAGTAAAATTTGCCCATTCGAAAAAAATATTTAAGTAAAAGTAATTAAGGAGGGAGCCACTGTTCTTTTTACTTAAGTATGAAAAGTATTAATTTGATAATAAATTTACTTAGAGAGAAACTTAACACCAAATCCAGTTTTTTGAGTTATTAGTTATTATATGTGAATCCAATTAATAATGCTATCAATTAACTCTGGTGCAAATCTGGAGGTTTCATTGTGAAGGCTGCTTTCCCTTTTTGACCGATTCTTTCTCACAAATTTGTTAGGAAAAACTCACAATAAAAAGAAAAAGATCACAGATGGTGCATGACTTTTTTATTTTCCAGTTTCAGATGGGTTTTTTTTTTTTTTTTTTTTTTTTTTTTTGCCTCTAAGGCCAGCATCCCAGAGTGGTCTTTTCACTGCTGACATTAAAACAAGCTTGTGGTATGTGGTGGAATTTCTGGAACAGTAAAAATGAAAAGACGCCGAGAGTCCAAGAAGTGTTTTATTCTTGCCAGCAAGGGTTCAAGCTTACAGAATTCTGTCTGTACGACACCAGAGCAGT
>VXCM01006034.1:0-29857 GCA_014773175.1 Lucifuga dentata
ATGGAGGCAGATGATTCGCTGTGGTGACCCCTGAAGGGAAAGCCGAAAGGAAAAGAAGAAGATGTAGCATTCTTATAATATATTGAGTCCATATTGACACTCTGCACACATCTTTTAATTTTGCGTGTTTTGTGCATAAATATGGCTGCTCTGTTCATTATCCCACAGTGTGAGACATTCAGACATCCTCGTCTTCAGTCTTGTCTGGGGCAGAGAGGGTGGGGGATGGAGAAAACTCTGGCTGTGTGTTGTACTGTGGAGGATCTAAAGGGAAAAATAGCAGAAATCCTCTTCTGTGTGTACTTTTCTGACATTAAAATGCTAATAATAGACAGTGGGCTATTCCTGGAAAAATCCTCATATTTGCTTGGAACTAGGCAGCATACCCACGATAGCCGAGCCTAAAATAAAAGAGCCTCCTACAGAAACTCAAATTGAATTTAAAAAAAAAAAAAAAAANAAAAAAAAAAAAAAAGATCGTACATGTTCTTTCATCACATACACACACAAACAGGGTACGCATGTGTAATTACACTCAAACACACACTAACAGCTAACATTATTATTCTCTAAAAAACAAGTTGATTTAGAGGTAAATGTCAGCATAATCCAATACCATACGCACACACACAAACGAAAAATGTTCTACTCATTAGCCAGCAAGACCAGTTTGTACAGGCAGCTGGAAAGCATTAGAGCGACCAATCAGAAGCCAGTATTGGTTTTTCCACGTGAATGCACAGTCCAGTTCAGTGTTTTCATATGACTTTACTGGTTTTCATTTTCACCGGACATTGGTTTTTGGAGAATCTGATAAAATTCAGCAGCCGTACTGGGCTTTGTTGCCATTACACCAGCAAACCATTTATTTTCTAAGATAATGTAGATATCAGAATTTTGGAGGAACTTTAACAGAAATCTGATTACCATGTTTAAATGGAGATTGCATTGATTTTGAAGGCAAAGGGAGCTGAAATGTGCCTTTTTTGTCACCATCTGAGTATTGCAATGATACTATTGCAGCTCTTCTCTGGGATCCATTAGAAAACCAGATAAGCATTTTATTTGTGGTTAGGATAGTTTGGATCAAAGTTGGGATCTAGTCCATTTCATTTCAATCAAGTAAGGAAGCAGATTTTCCTCGGATCATTTCCAGTGCTGAGTAACCTTTTTTTTATCCCCTCATTCATGTAGTTGTATCCAGCCAGTAAGGAAACCACATGACAGAGGATGAATGTGCTTTGATGAGCATGTGAAAGGGAGCCTCTTTTTCTTTTAAAGTGGACTGAATGGAAAGAGAATTGGTCTCAGTTGTGGATGGGCTGTAATGGGCTGGTCTTGGATCAGTAATCAGTGAGATAATGGGGGGGGNGTTGATCCTGGAGTTAGAGGAAGGAACAGACTAAGAGGAGACTTCTTCACTTCACCTCTTCTTTCATCTTTTACAGATCCTGGGTCCTCATTTAGGTTTTGTTCCTCTCCTGTGTCTCCTCGTCCCTTTTCCACTCAAAATTCATCTTCCCTTCTCTTCTCCTCTCTGGTGGTGCTGAAAGGACAGCTCCTCAGGGAAAAAGCATTGAAACAGATAAATACTGTACCTGCTCCTGGCCCAGGATCAGCAAGCCCTGTGATTTTGACTGGGTGATACGAGGCCAGATTCTCTCTCTCTCTCTCTCTCTCTCTCTCTCTCTCTCTACTCCCTCTCATGACATCCTGGAAAGCTTCCCAAACATCATCATGAGTGGACATCACATTTGTGTAACATCACGTCACACAAACGTGATGTCATCATTGTGGCCATCATGTGATGGCCATCATTCTGCCTTTCCTTATCAATGATGGCAACCTTTAATGGGTTTAAAAAAATGGAACATGTCAGGCACGGGAATGTAGTATGAATCACAAAAACAGGCTTAAAGGATCATATATATATATCTAGATATATATCTAGATATATATATCTATATATAGATATATATAATAGAATAATCTTTTATTGTCATACCCAGGTACAATGAAATTTCGCATGGCATTTCATAAAATTTACACATTTAGAGGAGAAATACATATAAATAAATCAAATAGGGGTGTGTGTATATATTTATACACACACTAATGATTTTGCATGTTTAAACCTAATAAATACAACCTGCATACACATTACATGACATTGCTTCTCTTCTCCAGTCTCCCAAAGAATAGAGTTTAAATTACTGCTGCTGGTTTACAAAGCCATAAATGGTTTAGGGCCAAAATATATTTCAAATCTGCTTCTATGTTACGAACTCTCCAGACATTTAAGATCATCTGGTTCTGGTCTGCTTACTGTTCCTCGAGACAGAACTAAGCATGGAGAAGCAGCATTTAGTCTCTATGCACCAGTTATTTGGAACAAACTTCCAGAAAGTCTAAGGTCAACTACATCGTTAAACTTCTTCAAATCAGGACTGAAAACATTTCTGTTCACGAATGTCTTCTCCTAAGTCTGAGGGTATATCTCTCTCTGCACTGTAGCACTTCTTTTAGCTCTTAAACTTTCAATTTTATTGTTTTAAATTTTCTTCAACCTTCTTAAACTATTTGTTTTATTTTATTATGTATTTATTCCTTATCTATTTCTGATTCTTATTTTAATTTCCTTTTCTTCATCTTAATTTTATGTCTCTTTTTTAATCTATGTAAGGTGCTTTGAATTGCCTTTGTGTCTGAATGGTGCTATTCAAATAAACCTGCCTTCTTTTTTTTTTTTTTTTTTTNTTTTTCCCCCCCACTCTGCGCTTCTCTTCCCACCTCGTCTCTGTTCATCTGTCTTCAGATGTCAGTGTTTTGACAGCTGTCAGACCATTAGACATGAGCCGACATCCTCCAGTTATGGCCTCTGTGTGTGTGTGATGTGTATACTGTACATACTCGTTCATGTATGTAGGCGTCTTTGTGCTCTTTTCATCAAGAACTGATGTTTGAAAATCTCATTTCCACACACATTGAGAAATTTATTTGAATAATTAATGCTGTGTTGTATCATGCAATTTTCTTCACTTTATCAGAACACTTTTTTACTGTTATATTGTAGCTGTTTTCATATCTGGACATCAGTCTATGGTGGCGATTAGCTTGCAATAGTCTCAGAGAATGAAAGGATACCAGGACAAACAAAAGAGAGATTTTAAAGGACCATACCACCCATTTTGCATGTTTAAGTACTATATTCAATTTTCATACACATAAGGTTACTGACAATCATTTCCCAAAGCATACTACTGGAACAGTGAGTTAAAAAATGTTTTTCCTACCTTCCAGACCGCCATTGGTTTCAGTTCATTCTGGTATGCTATTAAAATTAACTTGTTGATACTTGAAACGTTCTTGGGATAGGTAATCCATCATCATGAACAACACGTATATTCATGTTTTTTTTTTTTAGAAATTACATAATTTTAGTGTTTAAGCACAATAAAAAGCGTGGAATGAATGTATGTCTCCACTGGGAAATATAGTCCCAAAAGAAGACCTGCATATATCGAAAAATTTAAATGACCATGACTATTAGCAGGGGAAACATTGATTTTTAAGGTGGGTGTATTGCTTGAATATTTGATTTTGAAAGATTATGATATTTTTCAAAATATCAGGGAAGCTGAAATACCCTATAGTTTTATCCTTTGGGTAATGGTAACATTACATGTATGGAAATTGTATGTCTGTATGAAAATTTAATATATTAGGCTCAAACATGCAAAATGGGTGGTATGGTCCTTTAAAGTTGACGTATGTGAGGAGATTGAGGAGAAATTACGGTGAACAGAAAACAGATAAAACTAGGAGAATATATGATGCTTTCATTTCATCCATCCCTTTCCTGTCAACAGAAGACAAGGAAAAGAGAAACAGGAATGGAGCTGTGAACTGAACTGTGTATAATTCTCATTCTCTCTCGCTCTCTTTCTCTCTCTCTTTCTCTTTTCCTCTCTCCCTACCGCAGCAAAGGAAGCACGGAACAACAGCAAAGAAAGATAACTTAACCAAGGGAAAAAAGACTGAAGGGAGACCCGCACAATGGCTGAAGCAGCACCGCAGCAGGAGGAGGAAGAGGAGAAATTCAAGTCGAGTGCTGAGGAGGTGACAGAGACAAAGGAGGTGACAGAGACGAAGGAGGTGACGGAGGCCAAGGAGGTGANAGAGAAATTCAAGTCGAGTGCTGAGGAGGTGACAGAGACAAAGGAGGTGACAGAGACAAAGGAGGTGACAGAGACGAAGGAGGTGACGGAGGCCAAGGAGGTGACAGAGACCAGTGAAGGTCCTGAAGAGCCAAAGGAGGATGTCCAGACGACCCCGACCCGACCCCTGCTCTCCATGAGGTCCATGAGCAGCGTGGATCCAGATGACGGCTCCCCCAATATGATCATCTACAGAAAGGTAAGGACAGCAACAAACCTGTGTTTCTCCTTACATTTTTCAAGCTGAGGACTGGTGAAAATCAGTGGGTATTAAGCTTTTGTGATCTTGTGTTACTGATTAAAGTGCATCGTGTGATATCGGTCACTCCGGAGACCTGTGATTGTCCCACCTCGCTCACTTCCTCTTTGGGATGAGGATGTTGATAGCAGGATAGTTATTTGTGTCCGTGTCCAAGTTTCACTTTAGGCTGGAGGGAGAAGTTTTCACCCTGGTGGCAGAGGCACTTAAGCCATATAAAGTCTTTTGACGGTGCTGTTATTAAATCTACCCAACACGGATCAGCTAATTGGCTTAGACTTGCATTTGGCTAAGGTTGCAGAGACAAAAAAAGAGGAAGTTATCAGTACAATACAACAGTTTCCAGTATATCATGAGGTAATTGTGGCTGGCTGGTGATAGTGGCAGGCAAGTAGATATAGAGATTGGCTTTTAATGGTGCGACATGCAGCTTTTCAGCATCTTTTTGCATTTTTTTTCACACTGCGATCTACTGAGATCTACTCAGAGTTTCAGAATGTCAGACAAAGTGAAATACAGAATACAGAACAAAACTCGCAACATGTTTCTCCACGTCAGTAAAGACAAACTTGTGACTTATGCGGTTGTTTAGGGAGGATATTGCCGTTAAAGGGTTTGACGGTTAAATTCACTTTCAGGCAGTGTGAGATTTATAGGAAAAATGGTCTTAATACAAAGTCATACCTGGTCTCAGGTATACACAGAGGAGCTGAGGCTGATCAGTAGCCAAGGAGAAGCAAAAACCTTAAGTATGGGGTCCCTAAGGATCACAGTTGATGGCTCCTGCTGTTGTCCATGGTACAGTTGTTTCCATATCACAATTACTCAGACAGTGATAAATTAGAATTTTAAAATTCAACTCATTTTACTGGAGGACCTTGGTTTCTGTGAACAGCAGCCCTCCTGAACCCAGGTTTTACTGTGACTCTGACTTACCCCATTGTGAGGTGGGATGGAGGAAAGGCTATTTCTCCTATAGGAATTAATATATTACCTCAATATATATAATATAGTATGGGGGGGAAGGACAAGCAGTGAATCTACTGAAAAAGCAATCTTCCTACCTTCCTATAAAATGGTCTGGGCCTAAGAATGATAGCAGGGACCAGAGGATGAAGACATCGCCTCCCTGCAGCGTTTTGCTGTGATAGATGAAGTGAGGATGCTGGTTTGCATGGTGCCCAGGTGCTTTGTGAATCGAGGAGCAGCAGGGAAGAGAGCGACGATATTCCTGCCTGTATGCTGAGGCCAGAATCACTGCAAACCTTTTTTTCATCTATCATGACTGCAAAAATAGATATTGTGCAGACAAAGAGGATAAGAGAGATGATACACGGCGACACTGACTCAAATGACTATTTTCAAGATTTTAAACTTATTTACATGCATTAGTCATATGGGCAGTCTGTTACAGTCGCATTACGGGGACAGTCTTGCTGAGATAGAGTTGCTTTACTTCTCTCTGCCAGGACACAACTGCCTTTTCAGACAGTTAAGCAACCTCTTATTTCTGCACAATAGACATTACTGACAACTTCACATTTTATAATACAAAACCAGAACGACAGAAGGAACGACATTTTGGAGATGCATGTTTTCACAGGACCAAGACTTTGTAAAAGACATCTTTAGGTGCATACACTAGGTCTCTCCCTCTGACTCTGTCTCTTGTGCACGCACACACACACACACGTACGCATGCTACCCTTAACGACCATTATTAGAAAATAGATCTGGACGCACACTGACAGCTACCTGGCTCCCTCCGCAGGGGTGTGTGTGTGTGTGTATTGTAATGACCATTGGATTGGTCCAATGCAATCAAGCTGTAGCAGCCCAGTGGGAGCCATCTGCATCCAAAGACATCCTCGTGCAGCACAGTAGCAGCAGCAGGTGAATGAGAATGAGAGGAAACAGAAAATGAGAAGACACAGCTGTCAACAGCAAGCTTTTAAAATGCCACGGGGAAAAAAATGTGAATTTAGTGCGTTTCCATCATTGTGCCTGAAACATATGAAGCAGCGTGTGTGTGTGTGTAGAATGTAAGTTTGACTGGAAAATTTAAACACAACTGAGTCATAGCTGTTTGCNGTGTGTGTGTGTGTAGAATGTAAGTTTGACTGGAAAATTTAAACACAACTGAGTCATAGCTGTTTGCTGTCAGAAAATGTTGGCCAAACAGTAATAATATTATAGTATAATCTATGCAGTTAATATTTCCTATTCTTGTGTTTCAGCTAATAATTATACAACCATGACAATCCTCACACACAGATAGGGAGTGTATTAATTCCATGATTATATACTGTATATAGGAACATCATGCACATATTTTCAGAGAAACGGAGAAATTAATTTCCAAAACCTTCCTGCTATTAGCCAATAAAAAAAACCAAACTGACTAACTAAATAAATGTAATAGAATTAAATAAAAACAAATAATCCATAAAATAAAATTAAAATGATTGTGCCCTTTCAGTGTTTGGCATGAAAATCAACACTAGGTCGTGATCTACCTGCTATTACACGAAAGGTAGTGTTGATATGAAATATGCATGTCCTGGACTGGATTCCCATTAGTCTTGTAGGCTGACTCATCAATCATCCACAGCCATGAGGGGGAGGAAAATACAAATGATGCTCCATATTCATCATTTACAAAGCTTTGGGATGCTAAATATCATACGCCACTTCAAACTAATGACGGCAGATTTTTAGTAAGTTTGAGTAGATGGAGGTCAGTTTTACTTGTTGGAGGTTTAATAAAAGCTGACGGTGGGAGCTGATATCAGGTCAGTACTTGCAGATTAATTGGGATGAGGAGTTGAGGAGAGCGATGCTTCATGTCATCTATCGATCAGTCGTCAACATCTCTCTCTCACACACACGATGATGTTAGATGAGGAAATTCAGTGCTGTTGACAAGGCAAGGTAGGAGGATGTTGACTCTGTTTTCACCAGCTTGAATTAAAATGTCAGTCAGCATCTGCTTAGAAACACTGTATATCCTGAGGAAGTGTGTGTGTGCGCGCACGCGTGTAAGAAAGAGGGGAAACTATAATGCAGAGTATTTCTTACTGTTCGAATAGTGTTTGAATATGTGTGTTTGCACAGCTGTGTGTGTGTGCACGCACCTCCTTTTTTTTTTTTTTTTTTTTNTTTTTTTTTTTTTTTTTTTCATTATTGTGTGGTCTCCAGTTTGACAACAGCAGCTGTTGAACTGCAGGCCTGTTTACTTAACAAGCTGTTTATACAGGTACCTGTTCCCATAATCCCGCGCTGCTGGAACGTGCCCTGAAAAAGCGCTCAGGTCTGAAAAGACACTCGCTGAGCCCTTTGATGTTGACTTTGCATCAAAGGTGCTAAATCAGGACCAATATGGCATAATTTGACTTTCTCTCTTGCAACTGGGTATCTGGAAGTTGCCGTGGCTTACATGTTACCACAAATTACGTTTAGTCAAAGCAGCACAATGCCAGGAATGATGTGGGAATGATGCAAGACCAAGCATGAGACAGGATGTCCTTCTTCCAAATGTGAATGTTCTCAAAAAGCTAGAGATTCGAGTTGTTTGTGCATTGATTTGCAATGAAAAAAATTACAAGAAAACAAGTTGAAAATCAGTGTCGTCTGACCTCTTGACTTAAATTTACTACGACGTGCCCAATTCCAGTTTTCATCCAGGTACAGATAAGATAAAATGCTTGTATAGTAAACAGATACCAGCTTTGCTTTACACTCTGTACATTTATTTTGCTTTATACTTGTGTTCCTGTGTGCACTGTCACTTAGACAGTGACTAAGCACGTCTATTCATAGTGCAGCCACCTGCAGATATCTGAGAAGAGCTCATCACAACCAAGCAGGCTGAGAGCAGCAGGCTAATCAAATTTGGGGGGGAGGGGGATCTAATTGGGGAGTTTTAATTTTAAATTTTAAGTAGATGGAACCTTTACTTATTACTCTTTTCAAACTTTTATTTTTTTTTCTGGCTGCTGCATTTTTCAAAAAATTTGAATTGTTGTTGTAGTTTAGTATCATTTCTGTAATATGAAGGTACATTTTTAGTCTTGGTGACAGTTTTAAAGGGCCATACCTGTGATTTTGCATGTTTCAGCCCAAAAAATATAGCCCCCATACATGTTACATTACTGACAACAATTTTCCAAAATATAAAACCATAGTTTAGTTTTCCTGTTATTTTTTCAGATCCCCTAATCTTTGAAAATTAAATGTTCAGTTGATACACCTTATAATTCAATATTTCACCTGTTAGCATGTACCACCTTGATGTAGGAGGGACAGTTGTTTTTTTTTAATTTCTCAGTAAAAGCTGTCTTCTTCTTGGATTATATTCCCTGGCGGAGACATACTGTACATTTTCTTCCAACCAGCTCCCAGACTGGTTAAATAAAGTTACTTCAACAAAAAAATTAATTGATGTTGAGTTTGCTGTGATTATGTATTTCAAGTGTGTTTCAAGTCTCAACAAGTTGATTTTAATAGCGTACTGGGATGAACCAAAACCAATGGTAGTCTGGAAAACAACTGTAATATTTACTGCTCCAGTAGTTTTCAGTAACATAACGTGTTTGCGGGTTGTATATATTAAGCTCAAACATGTAAAACAAATGGTATGGTCCTGTAATGCTTGTTTTAAGTTTAAAGACCACTGACGGCTTTCAAGTGAAGCCATGCGAAATAAGACTCTGCAACATAAATATGAAAAATGAATGTAATTTATGGTCATTAACACCATTAAGATCTTATTCATATCAAACCTCAAAGGAAAATTCCAGGTTTTCATTCAGGTTTTTATCTATTTACTAAAGTAATTTTAAGGAATTCTATTTCAACATGTTTTTTTTTTTTTTTTTTTNTTTTTTTTTTTTTTTTTTGTTTCCATTACTGTTCTTAAGTTAAAAAAAAAGATGTTACAGAGAAATCCTGTGATAGCAAGAGTTCTATGACAATTCGTTTTTGCATCACTTGCTATATTGTTTGTATTGACTCTTTCGCTGAAAGATCAGAAGACATTTAGCAAACATGATCGTTGTGAAAATGATGACGAAGTGGCTGATTTGGAAAGTTTGGAACTCTTAATGTAATGATTTTTTTTTTTTTTTTTTTTTTTAGATCAAATGACTTCTGTGTCCAATGAACCCAGACTGCTTTTGTTCTTTGTTATTCAGTCGTCAGGTAAAAACTTGGGTCTGGCCAGTATATAGTATTTATTGTACAAATCTGAATTGGTGCCTGAAGCAAATAAGTGGCATCAGTGTTTCTCTCTAGGCGAGTGTATTCCTCTGAAGAAATAATGCCTTCCTGAATCCCTACTGAGTTCCTGTATCACTGAGTTCTAATCCTCCTCTGTGAATACTGAGACACTGATGTGCAGCTAAAGTGATGCAATGTGGCGTTCTTGGCACGATTGAGTAATTGGCCAAATCAATCAACCTTATGTGCAGCAATGTCTCATTTTATCAAATTTGAGATACAAACTGGGAGGTTCTGTGTTCAATCCACGTTACATTTACATGAAAGGAGTTGATTCTTCAGCTTGTTAGTCTTTTCAGAGATTGATTTGAGGATAAGACATAAGCTATTTGTCGCAAAATCCGTCATTCTCACTGTTCAGCACCGTAAACAGCTGCTAACAGCCTATAAATTTATATTCATATATCAAAGCAGTAGAGCTGCAAAGAAACATGAAACAAATTTACAACCGGATGCACTTGAATGAGCCTGATCTAAAGCCATTTCAGAGGTTTTTTTGTAGCTCTTTCACTTGTTTACATTTGCTTACTGTATATCTGGCAGCAGAGACCTGGGCGGTTCTGCTGGTCTGTTGTGGCATCGGTGTGTTTGTGATGCTCAGCTGTCGGTCAGCAGGTGTTGCAGGAAATCACTTGGCCATCAAAGCTTCCAGTATTTCCCGAATCACATAAAAAGTGATTGCAACCAACATTCCTGTTGGTGTGAATGTGTGCATTTCATTTTTGGGGGACATGAAAATTATCTGTTGATTATACACAGATCTGTATAAGAGGTGCAGATGGCTTCCATAGTAAAAAAAAATCCATGAATTCTCAACCATACTCATATTTTGGGACTGCCCGAAAATACAGACACTTTAGAAAAATGTTAAAGAAAAAAAGGAGAAAATCCTAGAAATGAACATATCCCTGGACCCGCTACTGTTGGAAGTACTGCCTGAACACCTGTTTTCCACTGACCAATGTTATATACTGCATATTCTGTTGATGGTTGCAAGAAAAATAATAACTATTAATTGGGTGAAGCCTAACCCTCCAACAATTGTTCAATGGTTGCAAAAAGTCAAACATGACTACATGATGGAACACATGACAGCTCAGCTACAACTAAAAATGCCTGGTTTCATAAGAAGATGGACATCAGTCATTACTTATCTTCCTTAGAAACCTTATATCCTATTGACTTAATGTAGGAATCTAGTAAGTATAGCTATATAGATATAACTAGATGTGTACTCCCTCCCTTATACGGGATTATTTCATTTATACATACATGTATGTTGTATGAAGCCAGATCTCTAGGTGATTTTGTTTTGCAATGTTAATAGCCTGTTAATATGTGTTAATAAAGTTTAAAAAAAAATCCATGAATTCTGACTTAAATCCATCAATAAAACGTGGTATAATGAGAAAATAAAGATATTAGGATGAATAGACCCTGCAGTGTGGACATCTTGGTCGATTTCATGCATGTTTTCTGCTACGGTTATAACTCTCTGCTTTCCAAATGTGTATCACTAACTTAGAAACACTCATACTGGTCTGATGACAGAGCTTTTAAAGGCTTACAAGATTCTAGCTCCTTATAAATTTGTCATGACTGGGAAGTGGTGAGGTCCGGGTGAAGGGTGCAGGGCTGGAACAGCGAGGCACATTCACCCTGAGTGAACATTTGAGTGCATAGCATCAGTGTGGATCCAAGCAAGAGCACAGAGTATATTTGTGTGTTCCAGCAGGGTTTTGGGGAGAGCATTGGAAAATTAGCTTGTGAATGTGGGAAATCATGCTCTCATATTGATGGATGATGCTCTTGATTAATGGCAGGGCAATAATTCCATAGCCGGGTACATTTCCTCTGAAGTTGTGAAAATATCCCCTTATATATTTATCGATATTATCATTACACAATTCTTATCAGCACAATTCATTGGATTCTTTATTAGTCAATGCTAATGTTTCGCTGTCTAGCATGACATTGTAACCAGGAAAGTCACATGATCTCTGCAGCTGCTTTATAGCAAAAACATCTCAAAACAAAAACCAACCCTGAACAGTTGAAGTGAAATCATAGATTCATAGGTTTTAGTTCTACATTAAAAAAAAAAAAAAAAAAAAAGTCACAACTTTTATTTTAATGGCAGATTTTCAGGTTTTAAAACAATGTGAAATATGTTTTGTTCTATGAAGGTGTAGAGGAGAGAGAAGCAGATGGTTGATGGTGACTCACAGCAAATAATGAGCATGGACACTCAATAAGCTAGCAGCATTGTTTATCTCTCATCTGTCATGCGATTATCTTTGTTGTTCACACAGTGGTCTCATTCCGAGAGCAAATTGTTTAATCCCTAATTAATCTCACAGTTATTCATGGTGTGATAGGGATTAACATTTTGTTTTGTTGGGAAAACAATGACTAAGGCCTTTTCTAAGCTGTAATGAGACGTAGTGCAATATCCTCCCTCTTGTCAAATTTTGGCAGAACTTACAAAGGACAGAACATCAAAGAGCTACAACTACAATACACAACGAACACACACACATCTTCCCCCAAGCAATAATAGAGAAACAGGGAGTGCAAGAGCCCCAGCAGAGTTTGTGCAAAGTGGAGGTGAATATATTCAGTAAGGTGTTAATATTTGGATAGATAGTCCAGCTCAATGGTGAATAAATACACCTGCAGCCATTATTGTGCTAATGCAGCATCGAGCTGCTTCACCCCAAAATGATGACACCTGTTTAGTTCATAGCAGCCAACCAGACACATGCTGGCAAAATAATGAGGCAGCACTGTGCATACAAAGCAGCCTCTCTTATCGTGCTCGGCGCAGTGCAAAGGTACCAAATATGTTTCAGATAATATTGAAGGTGTGACATGCAGGATATGAACATCAATAAATCACCACCGCATTTATTTTGAAGCACAATTACCTTAAGTAAACAAAATGGACACTGAAAAGACAGGCAACTGTTTCCAGCAGAACTGTATTTTATATTGCATTGGATTTAGTGGGTTATCTGTGGGATTTGTTTCCATCTTACATCCATTTTCCACCATTTAACCAGGTCTGGGTTTTGGAGAAAGACAAAGCTAGCAAAATAGCATAGATGTGCTTTTCCTCCTCTCCTCTCCAGGGAAATGTCCAGGTATACACCGCATATATGTTCCATTACTGACAGCCATTTTCCAAAACATAAAACCGTAATTTAGTTTTCTTTTTTTTTTTTTTTTTTTTTTTTTTTTTAAATCAAATCCATTCTAAATCAAACATTCAGGTGATACACCCACCTTAAAATGCAATGTTTCACCTGTTAACATATAACCATGATTGTAGAAGACACGCTTGTTTTAATTTTTTGGTCAAAAGGTATCTCCTCCTGGGACTATATTCCCTGGCAGAGACATACATTTTCTTCCATATAGTTCATCATTGACTCAGTTAAATTAAGTAACTTCAACAAAAATGTAATAGACTTCATGTTTGCTGTGATGGATTACTTTAAGCACATTTCAAGTCTCTGCAAGTTGATTTTAATACTACTGGAATGAACTGAAACTTTGAATTTCAATGCACATCTCAAAAATAAGTAAAAATAAAAAGGCTAATTTAATTCTGTGTTAATAATTAGAAGAACTTTTCAAAATTTAAATAAGGTAACATTTCTATCACTATATAAATCTTGGTGAGGTCCCATCTTGAATTCTCAAGCTCAGTCTGATGTCCATATAAATTAAAACACAACATAAAAATTAAAATATATAGAAAAAAAATTGAGAAGGTTCAGAGGAGAGCAACTAAACTGATTCCTGATCTTAAAGACCTGCCAAAGAGAGGTTAAGAAAATTGTATTTACCAACTTTAGTATGTAGGCGATATAGAGGAGACATGTTTGAGGTTATAAAGTAATGCATGTGTTCAGCCAATTATATATTTATGGAACAGAAGAGGGAACTCTTTAAAATTGTATCATCAAAAGTGCCATTCTGAGAAGAGAAAGAAATTCTTTACTCTTCGCATTGTAAAAGCACAGAGTAATCTTCCAGATGTTGTAGTGCAGGTCCCTACAATTAACTCATTTAAAAATAAGTTGGATAAATTCTGGTCAACAGAGGATATTTTACAGAATTATAAAGCAGAGTTGTATGTATTTATGGATTATTGCTAATATTGATATTATTGTTATTTTTTAATTGTGTTTTGTTTTGTTGCATATTGTTTTTGTTGGTTGAGTCTGGTGTAGAGGATTATACCCTGTACCAGAAAACTTCCAACACATTTCAATAAATACATTTCAGTGGCAGTCTGGAGGGTAGGAAAAACAATTCTAATATTTGCTCTCCCAGTAGTATGTTTTAGAAAATAGTTAGTACTGTAATGTGTATGTGGCTTGTACATAGGACTCAAACATGCAAAATCACTGGTATGCTCCTTTAAGTTTGAGTCCTGACACTCTATGGAAGAAGCAAATTGTGGTCATTTGTATCCGTGATCTCATTCTTGCTGTCACACCCCAAAACCTACAGAGGAGTCAGGAAGTTTTTTGCCAGCTGCCTGCTTAACCAACTTATCTTTCAAAAAGTCCAAAGCCACTTTTTCCTTTCTTAGACATCCAAAATGCAATAGACTCTCTGGTGTTAAGGCAGAATAGAAGCAGGTTAGGGGTCTTCCATCCATCCCAAATACCAGAATACTGTAGAAAGAAAGATTTATGGATCCAGGCCGGTTTTGTGTGTTGGGTGACTGAGGATGAGATATTGTGGGATTTTGCTAAAGTGTGTGTGAAGAAGCTCGAGGAAGGAAGGAGCCGAGGTAGCAGAGGTTGCAGCACCAAGGGGCGGGTTATGATTAATGAATGTGAACTTTTGTCAGACACACTCCCCATGTTCCCTGGGTCCATTAGCGACGGACACACCGAAAACACACACTCTCACACAGAAACGACACTGCACACTCAACTGATGGATGATATGGAAGTAGGCCCACACATCGTTTTTCCATTAGTGTCTTTTCTCGTTTTGCTCTGTCTCTCATTCTGCTTGCCTCAATCCATCTTTAGCTTTTCTTGTATTCAGTTTCAGGAAGGGTTCTTGCTTGTTAATAGTAATATTCAATGTTCTTGCCACAAGGAGCAGAAAAATCAAGTTCTGAGATGAAAAGTCAAAAAATCGGCATGCTAGGAAACGTTGCTGAATCAGCCACTGAACTCTGACACATTCTGATACTTGAGCTTAGATTGTTTCATCAGGTGTAAATTGCATTTTCAGAAATAGTCTAGAATTGTACCTTTTGGATTACATGAAGTTTTTCACTGGGTTAATAGCACATTACAGAATCATCTGTGAAGGTTCACCTCAGACTTCCAGGTGGTAAGATGTCTAGAAGGTTGAAACTGAGTCACAAGAAGGGAAAAAATAGCTTGAAAAAGTTTTGCCATTCTTCTGAAAGGCTTTTTCTTTAGCGGAAACATTTATTCCCAAAAGTTATCAAAGTTTTAATATTGGCCCAATAGCTCCTGATATCCTTGTGTAATACAATGAAAGTCACAGGACACACACACACACCAGCTGCCTCTCTCCATGCTCTATTGGTAGATAAACACATTGGCAGAGACTGACGCCAAGCCTCTCTAACTCTGCGACAGAAGGTTATAATATGTTTAATGGCTTTCATTTTAGTCTGTTCCCCTCAGCTGAACTGTGATGCTGACCTTCCAGCAGGAGCTGACAGTCTGTCATCCTTCAGGCATCATGACAGACATAGAGAAGAATTAGCTTTTTAGCACATAAATGAGAAATAAATAGAAGCGATATAAGAGAACATAGAGGGAAGACGATTGATGCTTAATTTAAAGGAAAGACTCATTTTTTTGAGTTGAAAATCCGAGAGAAAATTCTCCTCCACAGCTCAGTATGCCTCCACCCCCACCTCCACCCCATCCAGCATTAATATGCTTCTCATATCACAACTGTGTGGAGATTTAATTTAGCTGCTTTCCATTCACCTTTATCTGGCATTAAGCATGTTAAAAATTGCATTAAAAGCTAATTTATTTTTCTTGTTGAAGATCACTGCATATGTCACTCTGTAATTATGCTATATTGAAACATGTCCACTTGCTCTCCATCCACATTCATTTTAATGGTCCTTTCACGATAAGAATATTTCTAATTAAGCCGCCTGTCACATTTGGTTACATACAAACCTAACTTATTTTTGTGTCCATCCTTGGACTGGAAGGTAATAGCATTTACACATAAATGATTTTTATTTTTATTGTTAAAGCTTTGTCTTGCCGTGTTGGGAGACCTTGAGGAAAACACAAATCAAAGCATGTGCACCTACACGCTCTGTATGACTCCCACTTTTATTTATGTGCCTGTAATGCCACAATTTACAATGGTCCCATTGTTGTGCCGATATGAATAAAGAAACCTCCTTTTTATAATCTCCGGAGACATCAAACAGGATATGAGCTGAGTCGCAAAATGAAGTAATATAAATCAGCAAAATTATGTCAGTGAATTAAATGCTCCATTGAAGAGAACACAGCCCCACCCCAATTTGGGGGGGGGGGGGGNGGGGGGGGGGGGGCAACATTCCAACTCTCAGACCAGTATGTTAAGCCTCATTATACTTCATGTTAATTACGCTTATGCGTGTGCTTGTGTTATGCGTTGTGAGTGGAATTGTGTACATACTGGCCTCCATAGTTAGCGTTGATCTGGAGGGTTAACACTCTGTTCACGGGGATGTGAGGCGCCGTGACTTGATACAGACACAATTTAGCAGCCATGGAGGGTTAAGCTACACAAGCATTTGCAGCAAACAAACATAAAGAGCACTTAAACAATCATCTTCTTCTGGAAAATAGTAGGATCATATCTTAGAATGAGATATTTCCTGACTCAACATTTTGCAGCAGCCAGTAAACTCTGTTGTGATTGGTCAGTTACGGTAATCAGCTGCTGAAATAAATATCATGTTTACCAGTACGAGGATTATTTTCAGGAAATCACAGGAATACTATGACAATACCCAGAAAACCAGGTAATTTGCTAAACAAATAAATTGNTCTAAAAAAAAAAAAATCAGGGAGTTGGCTTATATGAGATCGGCTTTTCTATGGCAGATCAGCTTCTTCTCAAAACTTGCAGCCATTTCTCTGTCATCAGTTATCTGTGCACAGGTAATACAGTACTGCGCACTTTTCATTTATTTAGTTTTACAGGGACCATCTATTAACATCACGCATAGCCATGGTGTAAATGCATCGGATTTAGCCAAAAGAAGGCTAATTTTTATCCGCAGTCCCTGGGTATAAACATTATTTACTTGTTCGTCCCGCATGTGCTGGTACGTCACGACAAATGTATTATATCAATTATATATTTGTGGTGATAGGTTTAGGTTAGGACAGAATATATACACACCCAGGAAGACATGGAGTCATTTACATCTTGTTCCAGTTTGCACCTCTCCCATCACATTTCTCATGTGTTTATGAGAAACACAGACAGAGATAGATGATGAAGCTTCTACTTAACGGGACTGCATCTTCATGCAAGCAACCCAAGTTGTGAGAAAAAGAGGAGAATGGATGGAAAGACAAACAAACAAAGAAAATGAGACAGAAGAATTCCAGACAAGCTATTGGGCTGAGTCGGCTAAATAGCAAGTAGAAAGTAGAAGCCATCATATCAGCAGCCACTGTGGCGCCAGAATAAGAGAAGTGAACAAAGAGCCAAAGAGCTATTTGAAGGAAAACATAAAGTTGTTGATGAATAAATGTGTGGGATCCAGATAAGCCTGTCAGCAGAGATGCACAGAGGCTATTTTCCACCACAGCGCATTTTCCTTCTTATTATAGAGGAGATAGAGCAAATAGATGCAGACCACCACCACCACTCCATGATGCAGTGTCCCCTCCCCATTCACTCTATGTGACTCTTATTTTAGTCATCATAACGTTGATTTCATATTAACTAAACTGGATCATTGTTTATTTGCTGTTCATATTATTCTATAATATTTCCTTGTTTTTGATCTTTGTAATTTACCTGTTTCTACACCTGCGGCTCCTATTGCACACCCGGTCGTTTGAGGACAGGAAATACCTCTTTGAATAGCCTCTCCTGAGGTTTCTTCCATTTTCTTTACACAATAAGGTTTTTGGGGAGTTTTTCCTCGTCTTCTTACAGAGCTTGGACTGGGTCGGGAACCGCTAATGTGTGGGTCTGTAAAGCCCTATGTGGTACTGGGCTCTGCAAATAAACTTAACTTGACTTGACTAGGTGTCTACACAGTTTAGATAAGTATGGATTTTATAGATGTGTTACTCTGCCTCCTCTATGCACAGAGCCCATTAAGCTGTCGGCATGAGGCTAGCCATCAGTGAAGGAAGTTTCCTGCTCTATCAGAGCATCAGGCTGATCTGTTAGGAGATGATGCTTCTTCACTTGAATACAGTAGCTCTTTATATCTCTCTGTCTCTGTTTCCATTTCAATCTGACACTGCCTGCTTTCTCTCTCTCCCTTTACTACTCCCTCTCTCTCTCTCCTTTCTGCAAACCACACACACAGACAAGCCTTTAATTTCCTTAATTTACCTCTTGTCTCGTCCTCTCTTTCTTTTCTCTCTTGTCAGCCCGAACTGCTGCTGCTTTGTCGTCATTCTGTTACTTTGCGGCTTCCATCCAAAACATCCTCCCAATTTTTGCATGTTGCCTTCTGCAGAAGACAAATTGCTCATTCTTTCATTCTTTGAGGTGTTCTCTTTCACAGCAAAGGTTTGTAAAACATTTACAAAAACCCCTTTTGTGAATCTAAATATGAATAACTGCATTTTCGCCCCTGTTGAGAACTCCAGTATTGTTTTGAGCTTTTTCTTCCTTATTCATCCACAGCACGGTTGATTGAACACATTGATTTCACTTTTACTCTACTCCTTGAAGCTCCATGGCCACAAAACTATAGAGAACAGGGATAATTCTGTGAGCAGACAGGTAACAATGACTGAAATGCCACTGAATATCACTAATATGACTTCAGCAGTGGCTTACTTGGATCTACCAAAGTCCATACTGCCTATATTAAAACCTTGAGCTCTTCCCTTGCTGATATGGATTTGTCCCTATGCCTGGTATTTGCTTTTAAATGTAAATATTTCATAAGGTTGAGTTGGTGCAGTGATCTGAATGGTTACAAAATCCTCTCTGAAAGCCAATGATCAATATCCATCAGGGACAACCAATAGCCAGGATTGCTGGGAGAAGACAGGCCAACACCTAAAGAGGCCTGATAGACTTGTAGCATAAAGATCTGCCTTCAGTTAGAAGGACAAGAGACCGTCAGTATCTTACTTTTAAAGGTTAACTTGAGGCTGAATTAATGAATGAGATGACCTGGTGTGAACATTTGGAGAAAATGTAAAGAAAAGTTATGATGAATGTTTTTTTTGTTTCCTGTCTAATTTTAGCAACTCTTGTTGTTTTTCTTGAAGATAGTATTAACTTTTGTTAATGGTGACTTTCTCAGCATCTGCTGGCTGAGATTGGGTGTTTGTTGCTTTCTGTTTTTGGTTGGAGCTCTTAGGGGAGATGATGTGTGCGTGAAGCTGACTCAGCTGAACACTTTGAATTCATTCGGAGTATTAGAGTGCACCTTCAGCTGAGTTTCACTTGTTAGAGTTCAGGCTAACACCGGTGGATGCCATTATGTCGGCACCAAAGCACAAAAACAACAATAGATAATGAATTATTTATGATTTGGAGTCTTGGAGTCGGTTCCTTCTGCATGAAAGGTAAAGTTGATTAACCGCAGAGGGAGGTCAGCGATTTAGTAAGAGTTGCTGTTGAAGAGATATAAGATGAAGTGTTTGTTGTAGAAATATATTAAGATAGTTTCTCTGTTATTCTCTGTAAAGTGAACCTTGTTCAACTCTTCACATGTACACATTCTGTGCACAAAATATACTCTATGCACTGCAAGAGGATATACAGTATAATCCTGTATTATAATCCTGCATATGCCCAGAACACCTTACTGTCAATGAGTACCAGCGAATATATATACTTCAGATGGCATTTAACTAGATTATAAACATGAACCAGAAACAAAAACTACCAATACAACAAGAAATATATTTCACTTAAAATAAGTACTAAATATAAATAAAATGTAGTTTATGAAATATTTAATACACCAGAATCTACTGACTCTGTTGCATCCATACTAAAGCATTTGTTTGTTTAGGGGGGTAAAAAATGGGGCAACACATCCATAGTGTGCAACAATGGTTAAAAAAAGACAACTTGTACTGAAACAGACTTTTTTTGGGTCAGTAAAGAAACAAAAAGTTTGAGGATATTTAGATTGTTGCAGGTTACAGATTAACATCAGTTTTCACATGTTCAGATTTCAACCCTTCTGAAAATAGTATTTTTAAAAGAAGTAAATTGTGCATTCAACTGCTTTCGGAACAAAGCACCTTATTATTTTCTGTAAGTACTTTTCACAGTATGGCAGGGTTCAGTACCCAGGGACTACTTATTCTGAGAAAGCTCTGTAGTGCATTTAATTACATTTCCCAAGAACTGGCATCCATAGTACTGTAAATAACATGCAGCCTACTGTACACCATTGCTTTCACCATGTTATTATGCAGAAAGGGAGTCGCTCTCATTACAGCTTTTCTCATCTTGCCTCCTGTGACTAATTCATCCTGTATCTTTTCTTTGAAACATTAACTAAGAGAAAACGTTCCAGACACGGCTTCGTGCCGCTCTTTAAAAACCCTGGGAGGTGTGACAGGATTTGTGCAAATCACG
Organism: Lucifuga dentata; assembly: GCA_014773175.1. Lineage (NCBI taxonomy): Eukaryota > Metazoa > Chordata > Actinopteri > Ophidiiformes > Bythitidae > Lucifuga > Lucifuga dentata. Next base: position 20,578 of record VXCM01006034.1, read on the forward strand.
CACTGCCACGACAATCCGTCTGGGGAATTAGCTCAGGGAGAATTAATGTGAATAAAAGGTGAATCAATCCAGCTTTTCACGGCAATTGACACATGAAGTAATCCTATTAGTTTATTACACTTTGTGTGTGAAAAGGTGTGAATATACATACATACAGTTGTTTATATAAGCATGTACCAGTGTGTGAGCATGGAGTCAAGACCTTTTCCTGTGGCACTGATGGTAAATAGACCCGTCAGTTCCTTCTAAGCACAACCTGATTATTTTACTATAATTGGATTGTTAGTTTCCCCCTCGTGCTTGGAGCCCACAGGTCACTGAAAGCTACCCTAATAAGGCGGCCTGTTTGATTGTGACTGATACCATTTGGGAACCACAAGCTCTTCTTCATCCCCTGCCTCATTTCAACACCTCTTCCCTTGTTACGCTCATTCCTCTGCCTCATAGACAGTTTGTTTTCACGCCAAGAAGAAACTGTGCTTGACAGGACGGGAGGGAGATATGCCAGAGGGAGTCAAATACAAAGAGCAGGGTGGGTATTGCAAACAGGAGAAAAGACATTTCTCTTTGCAGAAGATAGGAGCATTTATTTGATAAATTTTGATAAATATTGCCATTTAAACCAGGTGACACTGACCACCTTGAGAATTCTCGAAGGGGGTCCTTGGGAAAATCACCCTTCGCCTTGGGAGTGTGATGCCTTCATGTTGGTTGCATGATGAAGAGTGGATTTCAGCTGTTTAATCAGCAGATATGACATTTACAGTTTGGTGCTTAAACCCACAAGATCACAGTTCATAAATACCTTCATTACAAAAGCAGGATGGAAGGAGTCATAATGATCTGCAGTGTATATTCCACTTCTCAGGCAGCATCAGACAAATAATAGGTTATTGTAGGTGGAAAATAGCAGAAAGAGCTATTCATAAACTTTGACATTATCCTATAATTTGCTTAAATTGCTGGCTGATGGAAATGCACTTACAGTGGCATTACTTCTCGTGGTTCAGGCAGAGCTCCAGAGAGCTGTTAAAATAATTGGAGCTCTCACTTCTGCACAGATAAGCTTTGCTATATCTCAGTCTGCATGCACACATATTACAACGAATCCCATCAAACCTGTTCTTTGAATTACAGTATGAAAAATGGAAGGTGAAGTGAATGGAGGAACTCTAAATGAACTCTTAGCTTTGCTTCCAGACTCTGGTGCATGACTTGAAAGTGACTTAAATCTGCTTTTTTTGAGTGGTAAATGAGTTTGGAGTTTCAGAGGGTAAGGATAGTGAGAATAGGGTTGATGGTGCCAGCAAGAGAAGGGTGATGTTTTCCTGCTGGATGATTCACTGGAGGCTTTCATACCCTCAACACCAGCCTTCACTGCTTAAGTGCCATTGACCTTAAGCACTTAACCTCAAGCTGCTGCTGGGCAATGCGATGCAAGCAGCCCTGTGCTGTGGCCTTCTGAAGAAATTGCATTCATGTGAGAGGTTATTTGTACTTGGCACCATGAGGGGAAAATTACCCAAAACTAGCTTTAATCATGTATTTATATTTTTTAGATTTGGTAGTACTGTTATGCATAAGGTGTGCAAAATGTACTAATGTGATATTGCCATATTAGCTCCCAGAGATGATGTCATGTAGGGGTTATTCATCAAAAAAAAGCTCCCATTGCATTATTATTGCACCAGAATCCTATTACCGAGGTGTTGATGTAAGGTGGGTTTCAGATAAAAATGGAAAGCTTCATGTCATGCCAGCTTCATGAGCTGCTGCATATTAAACACATACTTACATATCAAATTAGCAAAGAAAACTGTTTTCTGCCTTAGGGCTTAACAGTTTACAGATGAATAATTCCCAATGCTATAACAACAAATTAAGAAAAAAAGATGTGGCAACAGTCAGGATCAAACGTTCATGACAACACAGTACTGATGGCGATGAGAGGTGGAGCATGTCTCTCGCACTCAGTGTGTGTAGATGTTGAAGATTCTGTCTTTGTGTAAATCTTGTCCGTGTCAAGGAGATCTTTCTGTGCTATGTAAGCTACTTGAATGTGTGGTAATTTTAGCCCAGTAGCCCAATTGGACACAGACTCATATGTTCATATGTAGAACTGTTTATTCTTTTATGTTCACCAAAAAAAGCTATTCTCAATTTAGTACATGACCATATGGAGAGATGCGCTAATAATAACTGGTGCTCTGCCAAGCTATATTGGAAGAGTTTGCTAGTTTACTCAGAGAATCTGGGTGAGATAGTAGGTTGGTTGTATTTGATTCTCTCCTGTGGTCTTGCAGTGAAACCATTCGACAATTCTCCAGGTCTCAAAACCCTCATTTGAGTCTTGTGGTTACTTGGGAAACCAGGAAGGAAATTTTAATCTTCAATTTTGTATGAATTGTAAAAATATGAAATGTTTGTGATTGTCTTTTTGATTTGCTTTGGTACTTGGGGTCCAATTTTTTCCCCCTGGATTAGCTCAAATGTTGAATTTTATTGTTTTCCACAGTTTGGCAAGACCTTGCATATTGTACAAGACAAATATCAAAATCAGTAGAATCTGATTGGCTGTTGGCTTCAGTAGGATTCATACTTCATGAGTAGCTTTCATGACCATCATTCAGCCTTTTGAAAGTGTTTACGTGAGTTTGTATCTGTGCTAAAATGTTGAGAAAAGTTTAAAATGTCTCATGAGCAATTAGTGATAAAGTGCTAAAGGCATAAATCAGACCGTGGAGATTTCTGTGAACGGTCAGACCAGCAGAGATCAGTCAAAGATGAAACAGGCAGCAGTTCAATGGCAGACTTAATTAAAGTGAGGACAGATAATGTTTTCACTCCTCCATAATTACCATAATGACCTGCAGAGGTTTGATGGGGTTGTTGCTTATAAAAATGACTCGGTAGTTATTTCAGCAGGTGCTCTGGCTTTTTAACATTTACTTGTCTGGACAAAAACTCCACAAACCAATCCATCTGTACTGGTACCTATGATATTTTAGTTATGGAAGCAGAAATTATTGGTCACTGATTGCATTCATGAATTACGACCATTTAATCATGTTTAGCTGTTGTTTACTTCCTGGATGCACTTTTGAATAGCAACAGATGACTCATAACTTTAACAGCCTTCTTCCTGTATCCGCTGACACATAAGTACTAGTTACTTCCACTGCATATACTGTATGGTTTATGTTCCAAAACATCAATAAAAAAAGTTAGAGTCTTTGTAGCATTAACACAAATATGTACAGATTGATAATAATCAATGAATAAGCTAAGTATTTAATTGAGCTACAAAGCTACACAGCTAAAATATCATTATTTTAGCTTTACAGCTAAAATATAGTTTTGTAGTTTTACTTTTTTCAATCTAATCTAATAAAATATCCATATAGTCTTTGACAGTTCATGGTTCTATACATTGGGTAAATGTACAATTAGATGTCAAAAATGCTTAATAATCCAGAAAAATTATATCTTTGTCAGGTCATTTGGCACCATCAATCAGATTTGATCACCTGGACAGTCATGTTTTTACATGCATGTTATCTGTGGTTTGTTTTATCTCCATTTAGCCTCTGCCTGCTGAGATGAGATGGAGTGGCCCCCACTTATTTCTCTTTTCTTCGGCAGTAATTGGCAGGTTGACATTTTGACAAGGAAGCAGAAGGGTGAACGTTTAGCTCATGCTAGGATTGGAAAGTGGCTATGCTTTTGTCAAGCAATTAGTGCATTACATTTTGCATGATTATTTATAAATTAGCTCCAACTACCAACCTGCAGTATCTCTGCTGTGGACTCACTATTTAGTCAAATGAGTTGCATAAAACATATCAGAGAAGTAAGCAAACATTTGGATGATGAATAATGATGATACTGATGACGACGATAATGATGATACTGTTCAAACTCATAAATCTGAAGAATGTAGCACCAAAAGCATGGCTTGGAGTCACTTGTCTTAGTCTCGACTTGGACTTGAGTCACAAATTTGCTGACTTGAGACTAAACTTGACATAATCAAGAAATACTTCCAACTCAAACTCGACTCCAGGGACCTGCAACTTCACTTTGATTTGAGCTTCTTGACTCGAAAAGACTTGACACCTTCCACAAATCAAAGAGTTTGACGAATCTTTTCCAAGTTGTAAATGAGAGTTTTTAACTTGCACATTAAAACAACTGTTGACACTTGTTTCAAATTATATGAAATTGACTTTCTGCATTTGGTGTTTTAATACCGCTTTTGGCCTCCACCCGCATAACGGCATCTGTCACATGGCTGCCAGCATAACTTGAAACCAATAAAATTATTGAGTTGTCCTAACATCCTGGGACAGAGTTATAATGTGCAGACATAAAGAATATCTTTCTGCCGTCAGGCTGTGTGCGCTATCGCCGTGTGTTACCTGCAACTCCTCTCCCCTCTAGCTCTATTGATGCCTAGATCCACTAATGGCCACCATCATCCATGCTTAATTGCATTTCTCTCTCTCTCTCTCTCTCTCTCTCTCTCTCTCTCTCTCTCACACACACACACACAGGGAAACTAAGAGATAAGGCCATATTTCAAAGGTTGTACTGCGTCTGAGGATTCTTGGTGGTCTAATTAACCTATATGGAGCTAAACAACTTTATGGCCTTGCCATCTATCAGGCGTCACTGTGGACCACACTGGCTGCAACATTTGTTTACTAATCAGTGGACTGGTAAATTGCTTCTGAACAAAACATCAGTTACTGTATTATTCCATGACCTTGTTATTAATTTGTTTTACTAGCAGCAGGTTCTGAACATGATGATGCTCATTGGTCTGTATGTCCATCCATAGCAAGATACCTCAACAACTATTTGATAGATTGCCATGACTTTGGGTATTTATGATCCCCAATTGATCAATCCTAAAATTTTGTTGACTCCTGACTTTTTCCCTTTTGTGCCACCATTAGGCCAAAATTTAATAAAATCAGAATTTAATAGGGAGATTGCCAAAGCACATGCATACTACTCTGAGGATGAGGAGGAAGACCATTAGCATTTTTAACACTTAATGCCCTTTTGTGCTAGCATGGATGAAGACTCCAGAAACACAATAATCTGCTTAAATTCTCACTTGCTGCAGCACTGCTGTGCACACAGAGTGAAAACAGACAATTTTATGTATTGTCTCTTTAAGACCCACTTCTGACAAGCCTGCTCTGTTTTGATTGGTCAGCTGCATTAGGCAGGCCTGAGCTCACAGATACTGGCCAAATACTGACTCACTAGCCTTGTATCTCATAGGTGTGTAGGTGGGCAAATTCAAATGTGTTATATGTTGATGTCGACATGTTACAGAATTAAAGGACCAATCAAAAACAAAGCTTTCAGGGTAGTTCAGGGCTGATGTGTTTATCTTAACGGATGCATTTCTACAGGCGTTCATGCGTTATTGTCATCTTTTGACAATAATGCATGAATTCACAAAACAGCAACTAAAAACTCAACTCAGCATCTTCAACCTGAAAAGGAGATATAAGTATTTTTCAGAGGTATCACATCTGAGTCAAACATTATTAGTCTAAGCTAGTTGTTTTATGATAACATTAATAATCACATTGAACTTGTTTAATGATTGATGTTTTTATCTCTGTGCTTTTCTTGCACAGTGATCCTGTGAAATAAAAAAAAAAAGCTCAGAAAAATAACAGTGTTTTTTTTCAGGCTCCTTCTGATTTATGTTGCTTATTCTGTTTGTTATAATTACTATTCTCAATCCAAAGCAAAAAGCATATTACTTAAAGAGATTCTAGAAAGCGACAGGATGCAAAGGATTGAACTTTTTTCAGGCCAAACGAGATAAGCTGAGCACAAAGTAAATATTGACTTCCAGCCATTCAGGGGAAACAGCCTTGACAGCAAATCTATGAGTTGCTGTAAGTCAAATCTGTGTTTCAGCCCAACAGCACATGAAATAATCTCTAATCAATCTGTGAAGTCAGCCAGCGGAATGAATGAGGCATGAATCATTGTTCTGAATGCCATTTGCATTTATAGGTGGATGGCAGCAGAAATGAACACTTCTGTTTCATACATTTGATCCATGGTGATTTGAAAAACATATTAAATCCCAGGCAAGACTTTTAACTGATTGTCTTTAAAAAAAAAAAAAAAAAAACNAAAAAAAAAAAAAAAAAACCCTCTTATGCAGAAAGCAAACAAGTAGCTGAACAGAGTGTGATTATGCGTTGGTGCACCTACACTGTGCGTGTGTGGTTTATGGCTTTGTTAAAAGGGCCAGAGGTTCAGTTTTTAGAGCCTTTACCAGGCTTAAGGAGAGACTAGAGGTCTCCCACTGCTCTACTTTATCACTTGAGACCTTTAAATAACATCACAGACTAATCGGCCCTATGTTCTGTGGCCAGTGTGTGTGTGTTTGCCTGTGTGCGTATGAGTTTTATAATAGCAAATGGAAGGCAAATAAGAGAAAAAAATTTGAAGTTTTTTAAATTTGCATATGCATAATTTGCTTATTTTAAATAAGAATATTTGTTATTTAGACCTCTCCACTGGAGAAATTGACGTATGCATGTGTTTAATGTATGTACCGTACATACAGTATACTGTATATGTACGGTATATATGCGTGTTTCTCCTGATGCAAATGCAGCTTCACATGCAAGGATAAATAATTGATAGTTTGAAGGGATGACTGAAATGACTGTCTGCTCCATCAGCTGGGGCATCTTTAATATTGCATTCAGTTCTACAGCTTTGGGGACTGAGATAACATTGATTTTGTTGCTGGTCCTTGTTAGTAGGCATTACCAAGTCTTCTGTCTTCAAACAATACAAACCTTATTGATCTTTTTACTTTAGTTTGAAGCTATCATTCTGACAGACAGTGTCAACAACAACAACAACAGCAACATGTTGATATTGTGTGTGTGTGTTNTATCATTCTGACAGACAGTGTCAACAACAACAACAACAGCAACATGTTGATATTGTGTGTGTGTGTTTGGAAGAGAGTTTGAAAGTGTGTGTTTGTGTGCTATCTTCCCAGCTGCCCTGGAATAACTGCCCACAGCGTTCCTTGTGGTTGGTAATGGCATGCTGCTATCTTCTTCCACACTGCGCTCAAAAGAAATGACTTTGCAGTGTTATGGCTTTCCTTGATTGCTCCAGCCTGATTCATTCATTCATTCAGCTAGGAATGAATGAATGAACCCTCCGGTACCTTGCTTGACATTCCAGACAATCTCTGTCTTTGTTAAAGATGATTTTTAATGGTATTTCTGCTTTATTTTATAGCCTACAGAGACAGAGAGGAAACAGGATGAGTGAAAAAGGAGTCATAAGGAGAGAGAAAGAGAGGGAATGACATTAATGGTGGAAGAACTACTCAATTATTTAACTAAAATAAAAGTACTAATACCGCAATAGAAAATCCCAGTGAAAAATAGTCCTTGTCAGAGTGTTGTGTCAACATGCTACATGTTAATGTATCAACAATGAAGAAAAAAAAAAGCCCAAAAGAAAAAAAAAACNTCAACATGCTACATGTTAATGTATCAACAATGAAGAAAAAAAAAAGCCCAAAAGAAAAAAAAACAAACAAAAAACAAGTAGTTTCCTTTATGTAACTAGTTCAGTGAGTATGTGCAGCCTTTGTTATTAGTGTATCCTCAAATTTTGGAAAAGTTGGAAGGGAAATAGTGACAATTCTTTAAGGAAATAATAAAAAAAAAAATCCTCAAATATGAAGAGTATTTCATCTAAAACTTTACAAACTACACTGTGTGATTTTTTTTTNTTTTTTTTTTTTTTTTTTTTTTTTTTTTTTTTTTTAAATGCTTTTTGGTCAGTTGAATGATTATTGTACAGTACATTCTCCTCTACACTAGATTAAATTTGCCAGACTCTTTTCCTTGTGCCTTTAACATATGACAAGGCTGAATTTCAAAGTTTTTTGTATGAGTTTAACTTAACTCCTTACTAAAGCTGTTAGCTAAATGTAATAGAGTAAAAACTGTAATATTTCCTATTTCCTCTAAATTAAACTGGATCAGAGGTATAAAATAGCACAAAATGGAAATGCTCAAGTAAAGTATGAGTAACTCAACACACATGCACAGTACTTGACAAAATCTGTATGTGGTTGCTTTCTGCTCTGAATGATTTTTGGCAAAGGAAAGATTTTGAAATTTGTATCTAGCCGTAGAAAACAATTACGTTTCTTAATGTGTTGAATTAACAAGACAACCGACTCAGTTAATATGAAAATCAATAAGTTTTATTATTGATCTGCTGCAGTGTCCTCCCTTAATGTAATAATGACTTTTTAAGTTTGATGTGTGGGATAGGAGATGGTTTTTCTACTGTTTTTCTACAATATTTTCACTCTCACTTCACTCTTACAAGATAAGAAGACCAATTTTACCATATATGCATAAAGGATAGATACAAGAATCAGATCTTCAACAACACAACCAACTCTGTTAATATGAAAATCAATAAGTTTTATTATTGATCTGCTTCAGTGTCCTCCCTAAACTTAATAATAATAATGTAATAATGACTTAAAAAAAAACCAAATATATTTTCATGACTGCACAGCACACATAGCTGGTGTGAATATGAAATCTGTCTTTACACCAGCAGTCAGAATCATTATTTTAATTCATCGTTCTCTATGGAGCTTCAGGTTTATCTTGCAGATAATGTCTGTAACTTGAGAATCAGTCAGCAATCTGCAAACCTTTGGCTTTATATATTAGTACACGCCAAATTTAGAAGTATAAATTCTACATCAAAACACTAATTTCTGATTGAAAATTATTTAGATTGTATTTAAAATTTAATCTTGAAATTCTACATTGAAACACAAATTTCCAATTGAAAATTATTTAGATTGTATTTAAAATTTAATCTTGAACCTGTCACAGTTCTGCATGTCTGGTCAGCTACTCACCTGCCATTTCTGCCCGCCTGGTCTTCTGTTCCTCACCTCCGTTCATCAGCCTGATTCATTTCAGGTTCGGACGCTGTCACCAATTAGCACCAATCAAGCAGGGATTTAAACCCCAGTCTCACACTCACCCTTTGCCAGATTGTTCTTTGCCATCCCCGATGCGAGACATTCCAGCGTTCATTTGTGGACTGACCTTCTGTTACCGATTCGGCCTGTTTTGGACTATCCTACCCGTCGCCCCCCTGGTCACCCCCTCTGCCTTCTGTCCCCGACTCCGATTCCAGTCTCTGCGTTTGGACTCTTTGTTTGACTGTGTCT